>JASEVX010000007.1:32996376-33136960 GCA_031761405.1 Serripes groenlandicus
GTTAAATAGTCCTTTCATCATTACTCTGTCCGGATATACCCGTCGCCTGCTATATCTTATACAAAAACGATTATGCTATACATAATAAACATCTAGAATATATTACATCGAATGTGGAATTGGAATTTTTATTGGTTTGTTGCATCACAATGGCTTTGTTTTAACTCAGCAAATCCTGAAAGTAGATGAAAAAGAAACAGAATTAATGATAATGTAATGAAATGAATGTCCCTTTATAACAACTGCTAGATGAATATAAAAGTTGACTGTTCTATCCTCAATTGATAATTTTTTTATCACAGATAAGTTAACCCTTTCCTATATACTATAAATCTGCATCAGACAACTTTGAAACCATCAGCGGGAGGGAGGAATTTGGAAAATCTTTAAACTTGAAAGTTTAATTTAAGAATAAAGTTTATGATATTGTGGAAAAAGTAGCAATTGCTCCTTTTTCCACAATTTCTTCAAAAGTTGTCTGTTGAAGAGGTGTCAGAAAGCTTCTATGTGGGAAAGTGCTAAATCGTTGACTACTGGATAGCATTTTGTGAAGCCAGTGACAACAGTATTAAGTCAGGCCAGCTATGCATCCATGTCGTTTGACAAGGCTCTTTACTGTTTTCTAAACTCAACATTTGTATCTCCAGGTTCCTACAATTGTCTATGTAACTTGAGATTCCTAGAATTGTCTATGTATCTTGAGATTCCTAGAATTATCTATGTATCTCCAGATTCCTAGAATTGTCTATGTATCTTGAGATTCCTAGAATTGTCTGTGTATCTTGAGATTCCTAGAATTGTCTGTGTATCTTGAGATTCCTAGAATTTTCTATGTATCTTGAGATTCCTAGAATTTTCTATGTATCTTGAGATTCCTAGAATTGTCTATGTATCTCCAGATTCCTAGAATTGTCTATGTATCTTGAGATTCCTAGAATTATCTATGTATCTCCAGATTCCTAGAATTGTCTATGTATCTTGAGATTCCTAGAATTGTCTATGTATCTTGAGATTCCTAGAATTGTATATGTATCTTGAGATTTCTAGAATTGTCTGTGTATCTTGAGATTACTAGAATTGTCTGTGTATCTTGAAATTCCTAGAATTGTCTATGTATCTTGAGATTCCTAGACTTGTCTATGTATCTTGAGATTCCTAGAATTGTCTGTGTATCTTGAGATTCCTAGAATTGTCTATGTATCTTGAGATTCCTAAACTTGTCTATGTATCTTGAGATTCCTAGACTTATCTATGTATCTTGAGATTCCTAGAACTGTCTGTGTATCCTGAGATTCCTAGAATTGTCTATGTATCTTGAGATTCCTAGAATTGTCTGTGTATGCTGAGATTCCGAGAATTATCTATGTATCTCCAGATTCATAGAATTTCTGTGTATCTTGAGATTCCTAGAATTGTCTATGTATCTTGAGATTCCTAGAATTATCTATGTATCTCCAGATTCCTAGAGTCGTCTATGTATCTTGAGATTCCTAGAATTATCTGTGTATCTTGAGATTCCTAGAATTGTCTGTGTATCTTGAGATTCCTAGAATTGTCTATGTATCTCCAGATTCCTAGAATTGTCTATGTATCTTGAGATTCCTAGAATTGTCTATGTATCTCCAGATTCCTAGAATTGTCTATGTATCTTGAGATTCCTAGAATTGTCTATGTATCTTGAGATTCCTAGAATTGTCTGTGTATCTTGAGATACCCAGAATTATCTATGTATCTCCAGATTCCTAGAATTTCTGTGTATCTTGAGATTCCTAGAATTGTCTATGTATCTTGAGATTCCTAGAATTATCTATGTATCTCCAGATTCCTAGAGTCGTCTATGTATCTTGAGATTCCTAGAGTCATCTATGTATCTTGAGATTCCTAGAATTATCTATGTATCTTGAGATTCCTAGAATTGTCTATGTATCTTGAGATTCCTAGAATTGTCTGTGTATCTTGAGATACCCAGAATTGTCTATGTATCTTGAGATTCCTAGAATTGTCTGTGTATCTTGAGATTCCTAGAATTGTCTATGTATCTCCAGATTCCTAGAATTGTCTATGTATCTTGAAAATTCTAGAATTGTCTGTGTATCTTGAGATTCCCACATAAATCAAATCTGCACAGCAAACGCCTTTGAAAACATCTTAATAAAAAATATGTCTATAAATGAAAGGAGAATAATTCAGAAGAATTGAAAACAAAGCTGCAAATTGAGAAATCTTTTGTCACAATTCTTTCAAAAGTCATCTGTTGCAAATGCATCACAACTTTTAAAAACATTGTTGCAAACGGAGATATTAGTCATGATGAGCAATTTCTTCTTTTGCAACAATGTTTCAAGCTCGTTCAATAACTAATTTTTATAAATAGAGACTTTCCATATTTCTTCATTATCTTTCCAAAGACCTTTTGATTTTCTTAGGCTACCATTAGCCTTCTATTACAAAGGTGTCACTCTGTATCAATGGAAAGGTTACTTACATCATCGGAATCATCATGGTACGATCCAAATGGATTTGTATCTCTAGGTTTGACGGTTCCATTCTGACGGGATGGTTGAGACCGCCTCGATTTCGAAGGCTGAACAGTAGACGTGGTCAGTTCCTGTAACGATATATATTTTAATAAAATACTTCATTTTTATTTCCTTAATAACACTTTACGTTCTATTGATGACTTTAGATTAACTTGCAGCAGATGACTTTGAAGCAAAATATAGGTCAAGTGTCCAATCTAGGAGGGGGGATCACACTGTTTTAAATATTCCCCCCACCCCCCACCCTCAATTTGTATGGAAGAGGGGATTTTTTTTTTGCATAAAACAGTTGTAACAACATCGCTGACAAAATAAAGTTACAACTGTCTTGCATGAAACCAACAATATATCTACTCACAGACATTAACTGTTTAGCACATGAGAAACAAATTGACACATCTTTAGCTGACAACTTTTGTATACAATCTGGCAAAAGAAGACATTACCGTATATACTCAGTTATAAGTCGCCCTCGTCTATAAGTCGCACCCCCTACTTCGAGGCCTAAAGTCTAGGGTTTGATGATTGACCCTCTTATAAGTCGCAGTTAGATTTTTTTTTTTTCACGTCAAAACCCTATGACAAGCAGCGAGATATAACCCAAGTCATCATGATCGAGCATCAGATTTTTTGTTTAAAACATTCATATAATGTCCAATTAGTTTTATGTAAGCATTGATTTATAGTCTAAATAGATTTTACTATAATAAGAAGCGAGATATATAACCTTAAGTCATCAAGATCGAGCATCAGCTTTTTGTTTACATTATTTGAACATACAATGATGTCCAACTAGTTTTAATTTGTTTTATCTAAAGAGATTTACTGGGGAATACATAAACCGGTTTTGTCCGGTCACAAAAGGCCCCAGGTTATGTGAAAACACACTCGTCTTGATTAACCCTTTGTTTTTATCTATGGTAATATAGCTCTCATTTATGGAGTTTATTCCCGATATTGTCAATTTGTTTCCAAGTTCGTTTGCTGCAGATTTGTTGTATGCGGGAAAGGGTTAACTGAAACGGTAGATGGAGGGAAAAATCGGCGTTGCATAACTGAAATTAATTCGCATACAGTGATAATCTGCTAACTCAGATTAAATTCGTCCTTTTCCCATGATGTTTCTGAGGCAGCTGAAAACTTTTGAAAACATTGCTAATTTCCCCTTTGTTTGATAATATAGCTTTCGTTTATGGAGTTTGTTCAACCTTTTTAATAAAAATCCACGGTTCAGCGACCTCAATTCTAACAGTCAAATAATTCTAACACAACTGTCGCGTGTAAACCACACAGGTTTAAATTATCATCAAGCTAAAGGTGTTACATGTAAAATTACCCGAGGTCAAATTCTGCAGACGTGTACGTATTAGAGTGGGTAAAAGCCGATAATTGCATTGTTAGCAGTTTGTATTTAATACACTTTAGCTACAGTTATTGTCTTTGTTACGACTCTCAAATACTGCAGATGTATCACAGTGGTAAAAGCCGATAATTGCATGTTTATCAGTTTTTACTTAATACACTTTAACGTCAATTATTGACCGTGTTAAATCACCCCGTGTGTAGTCTTGGGATTGTTTGTGGATTAATTATGACAATTTTGGTCCGACTTTTTTATCTCTTTAATTGGATCTGTGTTTGTTTTTTGCTTTCTAATGGTTTAATTTGGTACCATCACCCATGCAGGCCAAAATCACGGTGAAATGGGTCTTGTCGTGGCCATTATTATGGCTTCTTTTTATCACCTTCTGCAAACATGGACTTTCTAATTAAGATAGTTTGACAGCTACGTGTGTACGTGTCTACACAATGACAAATTATCACTTTCCAGCATGCAACAATTATGTACAAGGCTACGTTGAAAACATCAAGGCAAGAAACATCGTGGATAAAGGAGAAATTGCTTATTGCAAGCAATTTTGAGTTAGCATTAACATTTCAAAATTCGGATGGGAAGCCTCAATATATGGTAATAAGGGTTAATAAGGGTTACAAATCAATGACTTTTTGTTTAAAATAAAAACAACACTTTATCCTGAAATATAAATTAAAGTTTATTACATTATTTTTTCAATCACATATAAAGTGACATGTATACGACCTAGTAACAGTATTATGGTCTGTATATTTACGCATCTGGACTTGAGCTCCGCAATTTATATTTTCACAAAATTCAAAATGGCTTCCAATCGAGCTGAAATCGAAACAATAACTTGGAACAAATGACTTTTTATATGTACATTCATAAGTTATATATTTTTTCTAGTGTTTGTTTTTATAAACAAATCAATTCTATAAGATATGTTTCTTTCAATTAAACTTGATTTATTCTGTTAAATCATCATTTAAGTCGCCCTTTTTATCAATGACCGGCCTGCACAGTTTTTGACGATCGGTGAATTGGAGGGTAATTTTTTCTGAATTTTTGCTTGACCCTCTTATAAGTCGCTCCCCCCACTTCACTTTCGATTTTGAAGGTAAAAAAGTGCGACTTATAACCGAGTATATACGGTACTCATGATGAGCAATTTCTCCGTTCGCCACAATGTTTTCAACTAAATTCAATAAGTTACTTTCATTCAAAGAGTTTGTCAATGTTATATGATTTTGCAGAGATTTTTCTATGTCATTTGCTCCAGACTTTTTGGTACATAGGGAAAGACATTCTAAAATACGAAATATGAATAAAATTGAATTTAGTTTAGCCCTTTCCCATATACAGACATTAACTCTCAATAATGAACATATCGAGGGCTTGGCGTGAAACGGTTGTAACTAAAATTAGTATTTTTTTACCAAGATTAATCACCTGGCCATAAAGTCTTTATAATCGTTAAATCATTTTTCTTGGTAAACAATGGAAATTTAGGTGCCATTGCTCGTTCTGAGCAATGGCACCTAAATTTGCATTGTTTACAAAGGGGTCAAAATTGCCCCTAAACCAGGGTTTTCAAAATAGGTTTTTAGTTGCAACCGTTTCGCGCCAAGCCCTCGATATGAGTAAAGAGAAATTCACCATTTTTGATGAGATGATATCAAAGCTGTTGTATGTGGGAAAGGGTTAACATTTTAGCTACTGAAGAAGACAACTTCAGAAAGCTTTAGGAATAGGAGAAATTGCCCAAAACAAGCAAAACATTTCAAAAGTAATCTGCTGTTAAAAAGATAAATGTCAGGTAATGAACCGGTTTTAAATCTTCTTCCCACTTGCAGACGCATTTTGATGCATCTGCAGCAGAGAACTTTAGAAAACATTGTGATAAAGGACCGATTATTCTTAACCCATTACTTCACACAGACGACATTTAACGCCTGCTGTTGCAGACGAGCAATTTCACCTTTGATTGCAATATTTTCAACTCTTTATCAATATAATTCTTTCAGTTTTATAGTTTGACGAAATTTTTCGTCTGACAATTGTAAAGCAGACGGCCAATGAAAAGCCATGTGAAGTAATGGGTTAAGAGTAAATAAGGTCGATAAAAATGTTTTCAACGTTGTCTGCTGCAAATTTGTTGCATGTGGGAATGGGATATACATGTAGTCACAAACAAACCTCCTCATCAGAGTCCTGATAGTTGATGGCTGCCGATGAAAGTGCCTGGTCAAGGTCATCACTCCAATCTCCGTTGTCCTGAGTATTCTGTTCCGCGTTCTGATTTAACATCGAATACCTGTACTCGACTCGACTGCAAAAGGTAAATTAATTTTTTTTGATGTAGTGAAAATACAGTGAAACTTCCCTCCAGTTACTACATGCGGATGCAGAGAAATGTTCTTGCTCTGCACATTTTGTATTTGAAGAACCTTTCCATCATATAGACGCTTTCTAATGCCTCTGCAGCAGACAGCTTTTTGAAAACATGGCGACAAAAACAAGAAATCTAATCATTTATTGTTCTTTCATTTAAAGGGATTTTCTGCGCTTTTGCACAGATGTTTTTAAAGTCGTCTGCTGCAGATTTATTGTATGTGGGAAAGGTTTAATGTTGAGATAGTGTTACACAATGCAACAGCAATCGGTAAAAATCTCATTTTGAAAAGTTGTGATACGGTGCATATTTACACTGAACCAGAGGAGTGCTGTTGCTCTGAGTTATTTGTTATTTTGTATCAAAAGTATTCTCATGGGAGAAAAAATGGAATACCTGTACCCAACTCGCTTGCTAAAGGCAAACAAATTTATGACTTCAGATCACCAGCAATCTTTTTATTTGTAATAGAATGTTTGGACCACATTGGGTTTATCAGTTACCAAAAATAAAAATCTATATTGAAATTTGTGGCCTATTCTCCGAGGTGTTCAATTTGACTGAGTGACATTGTTTTAAATGTGAACTAAATTTGATGGAAATAAATGTTCTGATGATCACAAATGAGGCCTCTGAAGTGTTCAATACATTTTCTAAAACGGGACCTGGAGACTAGACCCCACATGACCGAGTTTTGAATTGACCTAGAGTTGCTGAAGATTTGAGATAAAATGTGGCCTCTAGAAATTTCAAAAGGAAATTAAGATAAACCAATTATTTAAGGGAGATAACTTGTAACAAACTTAATTTGATTTGAAAGAAAGTTATATCCTTTTACATGTAATTTAAGGTAATAACGTTTTTGACGTCAAAATTGACAATTTTGCGATAATGATGGTATGATTAACCCTTTCCCTCATATGATAATTCTGCAGCAGACGACTTTGAACGTATTTTGTCAAAACATAGAAAATCTCCATAATTGAATGGATAACCTATGACAAAAAGTGGAAAACATTGTGGCAAAAGGAGAAATTGCACGTTTTGTGCAATTTCTTCTTTTGTCACTATGTTTTCAAAACACGTCTGCTGCAGAGGCGTCAAAAAGCGTCTATATGAGGGAAAGGGTTAATCTGAAGAGGATACAATAGCCTACATGATGATATCAATTCCATACATCTGTCATGTAAATTAACATAACATAAGGTGACTTTAAATGGAAATTTCGCTAGAATATTTTAAGTTATTTGATAATTTCTATTTAATTTATAATTTGCCAGAGATATTTTTTTCAAAATAAAATATATCTTAGAACACCTATTTGTCTTTCAATAAAATCTGTGATGCCCTTAAACCTCTTTCGTGCGTTGTAACGTTCACTGCGGAATTAAACCAAGGGAATTAAAATGATATCCGATAATGAATAATGGTAGATGGTATATATTTGTGTTTCTATTTAAAGAATTAAAGTAAATACGGTCATAAATAATTTAACAAAAAACAACAAAATAATATTTGGATTTTTCATCTGACCGCGTTTATTTCCCTGTCCAATTGTTGTTCTATATGAGAAATATAAATATTACAAATATTATTTGTCTCTCTTGGTTTTTTGTATATTATTTGAGATAACAGTATAAAATGTCATTTTCAATATGCAATTTTGAGAGTTTTGAAGTCTATACCTGTCATGCAAAGCTTTCTGGGTATTCTATCCGTGATTATGTTGTTGTCGTTTGCAGAAAGTTTTTACTGCGCAGTTATATGTGATTAAAGGAATGGCCATTACTATCTCATTTTATATTAACATCAATTTGAAGCTAATAACATAACCTATGTCATGATATATAGTTCACAATTCTTCCTTGAATATTTTTAAAGCAAAGCCCGGTTTATTTAACGAACTCGCTGACTAATAACACAGTACATGTAATTACCTTATTTCTAATTTACAAAAAAACAACCTGCCCTAGACATTTCTTTTAAAAGAAATCATTATAATTCAGGTCACCGTTTCTTCTCCAATTTACTAAAATTTGATGGAAATATATAGGGTGGACTTTTAGTAAAACGCTATGCCGTAATACTGTTGACGTGTGCCGGAACATACATGGTGATACTGAAATGAAACACAGCCATCCCTTCTTCTATCTTTCTTATTGAATTGGATCTCAAAAAAATGAAGGAATTCTGGTGAGGACATTGAGAGGATGCTTTCTGTGAAGTTTTATCAAAATTGACCCACTGGTTTCAGAGAAGATATTGACAGACGACGCACCGCACAACGGACAAAAGGAGATCACAATAACTCACCTTGAGCACTTTGTGCTCAGGTGAGCTAAAAAGATAAACGGCGATAATAATCAAAACAATCAGTACTTTTCCATGAAGTATAAAATTTCACAATAATTTATTGCGCAATAATCTTTGTGTTAACCAAAGGCTAATCGGCCATCTCCATCCAGCTTCAGTTTCTATAGATGGATTATCACGGCTGAGAATACGCCACATGACTGGAGATTACGCAAGGCTCCATAGAGGTGTATAAGGTTCAATTGACGATAAATAACTGAAAAATTACTCTTAAATATTATATTTCATAAGTTTTCACTGATTTTTTCACTGAAATTTATTTCTTAAGGATAACAATTAAAAGTTAGTATGCAGAACATTACATTTTAAAACATCTTATTAGTGCCAACTTGACTATGAACCAATCAAAACGTTTCATTTTCTTTATTTCTTCGACATTATTCATTAAATACAACATTTGATTAGTCTACAATTCTAGATCATTTGTTTAACATCTAGGTCAAAACTGAGGTTAAACAGCTATCGCCGAAAAAGCATTATCATGGATAGAATAGATAGAAAGCTTTTCAGGATGATCAGTTAAAATCTTTGTAATGCTGGAACTTGCTTTTTGCCTGTTAAAGAGAAACATATTTTGTATCTGAATATAGGTCACAAAATACCTAGAGTGACAAATGGGAAAGTCATAAAAAATACTATTAACCCTTTCCCTCATACAACAATTCTGCAGCAGACGTCTTTGAACGTATTTTGTCAAAAAAAGGAAAATCTCTACAATTGAATGGATAACCTATGACTAAAAGTAGAAAACATTGTGGCAAAAGGAGAAATTGCTCGTTTTCAGCAATTTCTTCTTTTGTCACTAGTTTTCAAAAAGCTGTCTGCTGCAGCGGCGTCAGAAAACGTCTATATGAGGGAAAGGGATAACAATTTCTTCCATGATAATTCTGCAGATGCTCTTGTTTGAAGAATTTCGTATCATTAATATCACTATGTAAACTCATGAAACTTGATATTATATCGAAATAATTATTTGATGTTCGCATATAAATTTGTTTATGTAAATGTATGTATGTAAATGCCGAGTTACATGTATTTGAATAAATGAAATAAAATGTATCTATAAGAACTTCAAGCTACGACGTTATTTCAAAGGTATGATTTTACCTTAAATGATATACAGTACATATACAAAATAAGAAATTGCTTGTTTATCCCTTTACCTCATATAGACGCTTTCTGACGCCTCCGCAGCAGACAGCTTTTAGAAAACATAGTGACACAAGAAGAAATTGCTCAAAACGAGCAATTTCTCCTTTTGCCACAATTTCTGAGGGAAAGGGTTAAAAGACGTCTGCATCAGGGAAAATATCAAGGTAGGTAACTCACTGTTTTCTCAGCAGGACGTACCTCCTCACGAAATAAACGCCCATAACTGTTGCTAAAGCCATCACAAGGATCACAATTATCACAGCAAAGATCTTCACTCCTCGACTCATCTGTAGACAAAAAGGAAGTACAAGTTTAAATACTATCATATCAAAACCTACCTTTTGGGCGAAATCATTGAAATCTTTATAAACTAGAATTGTTTTGACAAAAACATATGTCTCCCCCTCAAATATCTGTCAAAATCTCTCAAAACATTCCAACCTATAAAGCAGACAAACAAAAATTTGACCAAGTTGGACAGTACTCAATTTTTAATTACTAATGTTTTGTCTTGACCTGGTACAAAGTGGACATGATTTTAAATGGTTTACAGAAACACATATTTTTACTGCAGCTGTAACATTCAAGACTGAAGTATTCTTCAAAACAGTTAACAACTGTTGCTAAACATAAGCAAGCCGTCTTGGAGATATTGAGTGGACAGGAAATAAAGCCTAAAACCTTTGACCTTCAAGCGTGACCTTGACCTTGAACCGGTATGGTCGAGACGCGGGTTCTGCACGTCGCCTTGATGAGGTGAACATGTGACCCAAGTTTCATGAAAATTCTTTAAGCTGTTTTGGAGATATGGAGCGGCACAAAATAAAGCCTCAAACCTTTGACCTTCAAGCGTGACCTTGACCTTGACCCACTATGTTCGAGACGCGGGTTCTGCACGTCGCCTTGATGAGGTGAACATGTGACCAAATTTTCATGAAAATCCTTCAAGCCGTCTTGGAGATATTGACTGGACACGAAATAAAGCCGAAAACCTTTGACCTTCAAGCGTGACCTTGACCTTTAACCGGTATGGTGGAGACGCGGGTTCTGCACGTCGCCTTGATGAGGTGAACATGTGACCCAAGTTTCATGAAAATCCTTTAAGGAGCTATGGAGCGGACACAAAATAAAGCCTCAAACATTTGACCTTCAAGCGTGACCTTGACCTTGACCCAGTATGGTCGAGACGCGGGTTCTGCACGTCGCCTTGACGAGGTGAACATCTGACCCAAGTTTCATGAAAATCCTTCAAGCCGTCTTGGAGATATTGAGTGGACACGAAATAAAGCCTTAAACCTTTGACCTTCAAGCGTGACCTTGACCTTGAACCGGTATGGTCGAGACGCGGGTTCTGCACGTCGCCTTGATGAGGTGAACATGTGACCCACGTATCATGAAAATCCTTTATGGAGATATGGAGTGGACACAAAATAAAGCCTCAAACCTTTGACCTTCAAGCGTGACCTTGACCCAGTTTGGTCGAGACGCGGGTTCTGCACGTCGCCTTGATGAGGTGAACATCTGACCCAAGTTTCATGAAAATACTTCAAACCGTCTTGGAGATATGGAGTTGACACAAAATAAAGCCTCAAACCTTTGACCTTGACCCGGTATGGTCGAGACGCGGGTTATGCACGTCGCCTTGATGAGGTGAACATGTGACCCAAGTTTCATGAAAATCTTTCAAGCCGTCTTGGAGATATGGAGCGGACACGAAATAAAGCCTCAAACCTTTGACCTTCAAGCGTGACCTTGACCCTATATTGTCGAGACACGGGTTCTGCACGTCGCCTTGATGAGGTGAACATGTGACCAAAGTTTCATTAAAATCCTTCAAGCCGTCTGGGAGATATGGAGCGGACACAAAATAAAGCCTCAAACCTTTGACCTTCAAGCGTGACCTTGACATTGACCCTATATTGTCGAGACGCAAGTTCTGCACGTCACCTTGATGAGGTGAACATGTGACCCAAGTTTCATGAAAATCCTTCAAGCCGTCTGGGAGATATGGAGCGGACACGAAATAAAGCCTCAAACCTTTGACCTTCAAGCGTGACCTTGACATTGACCCTATATTGTCGAGATGCGGGTTCTGCACGTCGCCTTGATGAGGTGAACATGTGACCCAAGTTTCATGAAAATCCTTCAAGCCGTCTCGGAGATATGGAGCGGACACGAAATAAAGCCTCAAACCTTTGACCTTCAAGCGTGACCTTGACCTTGACCCTATATTGTCGAGACGCAGGTTCTGCACGTCGCCTTGATGAGGTGAACATGTGACCTAAGTTTCATGAAAATCCTTCAAGCCGTCTCGGAGATATGGAGCGGACACGAAATAAAGCCTCAAACCTTTGACCTTCAAGCGTGACCTTGACCTTGACCCTATATTGTCGAGACGCGGGTTCTGCACGTCGCCTTGATGAGGTGAACATGTGACCCAAGTTTCATGAAAATCCTTCAAGCCGTCTGGGAGATATGGAGCGGACACGAAATAAAGCCTCAAACCTTTGACCTTCAAGCGTGACCTTGACCCTATATTGTCGAGACGCGGGTTCTGCACGTCGCCTTGATGAGGTGAACATGTGACCCAAGTTTCATGAAAATCCTTCAAGCCGTCTCGGAGATATGGAGCGGACACGAAATAAAGCCTCAAACCTTTGACCTTCAAGCGTGACCTTGACCTTGACCCTATATTGTCGAGACGCAGGTTCTGCACGTCGCCTTGATGAGGTGAACATGTGACCTAAGTTTCATGAAAATCCTTCAAGCCGTCTCGGAGATATGGAGCGGACACGAAATAAAGCCTCAAACCTTTGACCTTCAAGCGTAACCTTGACCTTGACCCTATATTGTCGAGACGCGGGTTCTGCACGTCGCCTTGATGAGGTGAACATGTGACCCAAGTTTCATGAAAATCCTTCAAGCCGTCTGGGAGATATGGAGCGGACACGAAATAAAGCCTCAAACCTTTGACCTTCAAGCGTGACCTTGACCTTGACCCTATATTGTCGAGACGCGGGTTCTGCACGTCGCCTTGATGAGGTGAACATGTGACCCAAGTTTCATGAAAATCCTTCAAGCCGTCTGGGAGATATGGATCGGACAAGATTTTGGGGACGAACAGACAGACAGACAGACAGACAGACAGACAGACAGACATCAAGGACAAAAACAATATATCTCCCCTGTATACAGGGGGAGACATAATAAACGTATAACTCTTGACACATTTACAGAAGTCTACTTTTGGAAACATAGTGGCAAAATCAGAAATTGGTCATAATGAGCCATTTCTCTTTTTGTTGCAATTATTATATTTCAATTTAAAGAGATATTGAATTATTTTAACTACAACATACTTTCAAAATAGTCTGAAAGTTCAAAGTTGAAAAGGATGAATTGGCAGCTAGGGTGGATGCTTAAGGCACAAGCTGATCTTGGTTTTCACAAGTCACAAATTCTCGTTAGCTGTTTTATTTCATTACAGATTTCTATTACATGTATATCATGACCTCTCTATGATTTATATTCAAAGAATAAAATCTATTTTTTCTTAAACCCTTTCCCACATACAACAAATCAGCAGCAGAAGACTTTAAAAACATATTGGTTAAAAGTTAAATATCTCTATAAATGAGAGTTTAATAATGGAATAGTGTTGAAAACATTGTGGCAAAAGGAGAAATTGCTCATCATGAGCAATTTCTCCATTTGCCTCAATGTTTTCAAAAGACGTCTGCTGCAAAGGCTTTAGAAAGCGTCTGTATGAGGGAAAAGGTTAAATTAAATTCACTCTCGAAACAACCCTCACTACATGTATAGTGTATTTGTACATGTGTAGAGTATTTGTTACTAGGATCAGGGACGTAGATAAGATCTTATCTACGTCCCTGCTAGGATGCATAAAAGTCAATCTGGTCTGTCATTGACATAAATTGAAGGTGATTGAATTTAATTATGGTGACAGAAATTTTGTTTTCAAACCTGCAAATTTTCTCTAAAACAAAGGAACATTTCTGTGAATTATTTGAAAATCTGACCTGTAATTTCTTTCTTACAGTTACAATGAATACAAGTATTCTACATGGTTCCGAAAGATTTAAAGGAATTCACTAGAGAATATTTAAGCTCCTAAGTTTCATCATAATTGGGCCCACTGCTTACAGAGGAGAATTTTAATATTTGTTTAGTATATTGCCTCACTGATGAGGAGAAAGAGAGAGGACACAGAGCAAATCACAAGTATTCACTCAACGTGCACATTTCATGCTAAGAAGAGCTAAAGAAAACATACCTGAGGTACAAAACAAAACACTATGACAGTTTTACCATGCCCAGGTTGAGTCATAAAATAAAGTTTTACAATGGTAACATTATCAAAAGCATTGTCTTCAGTATAAAAGACAGACATAGTGTACTGCACTTAATATTCTAACCCTTTCCCACATAAAGACACATTTTGACACCTGCAGCTGACGACTTTTGAAATCACTGTGGCAAAAGTAGAAATTGCTCATGATGAGCAATTTCACCTTTTCTCACAATTTTTTCAACTCTATTCACTTATTATACTTGCATTTATAGAGACATTCCATATTTTGATATTGCTGTTTTCAAAGTTACCTGCTACAGATTTGCTGTATGTGGAAAAGGGTTAAAGTGATAGTATTGAAAAGAACTAATGCTCCTTTTCCCACATTGTAATAATTCACAACTGATCAGAACCGCTTGAATTTTTGATCCTATTTACAATAAAACTTTTTTTTTCTTTTCTTTTCAGAAAATTTAATTTAGTCAATCCTTTATTTCTGCTACTTTTTTCTCAAATCTAGTATACCGTACATGGATGTAATCTTGCCAAGAATTTACAATATTCGATACATATATATTCATTTTACATATTGAAAACATAAAATGAATTGGCATAACTGACCTGCAATAGACTTAAAAATTTCCAAAAACACAAAAAGAGTATCATTATAAAGAGGTTTTAACAAGATTGAAGAAGGCCAATATAGCCGTAAATCAACCAGCTGAGTGAGTATTGGTTTAATAGCAAAGCTGTAACTACTTATTTCGGGGAAAATTTGCTTAAGAGTGGGATAGACACTAGAAGAATTGGATACTGTAATGAGGCATTCTAAACAAGCTAAACGCAGATTGTAACAAGTTATTTCACAAAAATAACTTTCAACCAAACAATATGGCTAGTGCCAATTTTGCAGAAGGGTAACATTTCTGAAAATTACTCAGAAATCTGACATGCAGATTCAGAGGAGAATAATCTGACAGTTTTGTCCTTTAATTTTCCTTTCTCATGCTGAACAGTGACTGGTTGGAGAGACAATTTGTATGTTGCTGTCTCCACAGTGACTGGTTGGAGAGACAATTTGGATGTTGCTGTCTCCACAGTGACTGGTTGGAGAGACAACTTGTATGTTGTTGTCACCACAGTAACATACTACAGGAATAATTTGTATGTTGCTGTCTCCACAGTGACTGGTTTGAGAGACAATTTGTATGTTTGTGACTCAACAGTGACAGGCTGTAGAAACAATTTCAACCAAACAATATGGCTTGTGCCAATTTTGCAGAAGGGTAACATTTCTGAAAATTACTCAGAAATCAGACATGCAGATTCAGAGGAGAATAATCTGACAGTTTTGTCATTTAACTTCCCTTTCTCATGCTGAACAACAGATCTTTTATTCAACCAATCAATATTGCTTGAGTAATTTTTGAAGAGGCTCACCTAAAGAACAGATCTAACTATTTATCTATGAATCACACAAGCAGATTTAGGAGAAGAATTTTTATATTTTTTCATGATTTTCAAACAATCAGTATGGCTTGAATTATCTTGAAATCAGACAAGTTAATTCAGAGGAGAAGAAATTTATTAGTAGTTTGAAGCAGCAACGATCAACATACCGAGGTTGTACTAATAGTCCGAGAGTTTGCCGTGTCAGAATGAGTGCTGACCAGGATGCCTTTGTCATCATAGGTGACTTTGTTGGTGTTTGTTTCGACTATGGGGATGTTAGAAGTTGATATGGGCGTGTTATCCATGTCCTGATTAAATTTGTGTGTTTCTGTCTCCTGAGACTGAAGATGCAATTTGTATGTATTTCATAGACACTTTGTATGGCACTGTCTCCACAGTGACTGCTAGCTTCAGAGACAATTTGTATTTTTCTGTCCCCACAGTGACGGGTTGTCTCGACAACCTCTGTATGATCAGTCTACAGGAATAATTTGTATATTGCTGTCTCCACATTGACTGGTTGGAGAGACAATTTGTATGTTGTTGTCTCCAGTGAATGGTTGGAGAGACAATTTGTATGTTGCTGTCTTCACAGTGACTGGTTGGAGAGACAATTTGTATATTGCTATCTCACAGTGACTGGTTGGAGAGACAATGTGTATGTTGCTGTCTCCACAGTGACTGGTTGGAGAGACAATGTGTATGTTGTTGTCTCCACAGTGATTGGTTGGAGAGATAACTTGTACATTGTTGTCTCCACAGTGACATACTACAGGAAAAATTTGTGTGTAACTGTTTCCACAGTGACTGGTTGGAGAGACAATTTGTATGTTGCTGTTTCCACAGTGACTGGTTAGAGAGACAATTTGTATGTTGTTGTCTCCAGTGAATGGTTGGAGAGACAATGTGTATGTTGCTGTCTCCACAGTGACTGGTTGGAGAGACAATTTGTATATTGCTGTCTCCACAGTGACTGGTTGGAGAGACAATTTGTATGTTGTTGTCACCACAGTAACATACTACAGGAATAATTTGTATGTTGCTGTCTCCACAGTGACTGGTTGGAGAGACAATTTATATGCTGTTGTCACCACAGTGACTGGTTAGAGAGACAATTTGTATGTTGTTGTCTCCAGTGAATGGTTGGAGAGACAATTTGTATGTTGCTGTCTCCACAGTGATTGGTTGGAGAAACAATTTGTATATTGCTGTCTCCACAGTGACTTGTTGGAGAGACAATTTGTATGTTGCTGTCTCCCCAGTGACCGGTTGGAGAGACAATTTGTATGTTGCTGTCTCCACAGTGACCGGTTGGAGAGACAATGTGTATGTTGCTGTCTGCAGTGACTGGTTGGAGAGACAATCTGTATGTTGTTGTCTCAAGTGCATGGTTGGAGAGACAATTTATAAGTTGCTGTTTCCACAGTGACTGGTTAGAAAGACAATTTGTATGTTGTTGTCTCCAGTGAATGGTTGGAGGGAGAGACAATTTGTATATTGCTGTCTCCACAGTGACTGGTTGGAGAGACAACTTGTATGTTGTTGTCACCACAGTAACATACTACAGGAATAATTTCTATGTTGCTGTCTCCACAGTGACTGGTTGGAGAGACAATTTATATGTTGTTGTCACCACAGTGACTGGTTAGAGAGACAATTTGTATGTTGTTGTCTCCAGTGAATGGTTGGAGAGACAATTTGTATGTTGCTGTCTCCACAGTGATTGGTTGGAGAGACAATTTGTATATTGCTGTCTCCACAGTGACTTGTTGGAGAGACAATTTGTATGTTGCTGTCTCCACAGTGACCAGTTGGAGAGACAATTTGTATGTTGCTGTCTCCACAGTGACCGGTTGGAGAGACAATTTGTATGTTGCTGTCTGCAGTGACTGGTTGGAGAGACAATTTGTATGTTGCTGTCTCCACAGTGATTGGTTGGAGAGACAATTTGTATATTGCTGTCTCAACAGTGACTTGTTCGAGAGACAATTTGTATGTTGTTGTCTCGTGTGAATGGTTGGAGAGACAATTTGTATGTTGCTGTCACCACAGTGACTGGTTGGAGAGACAATTTGTATATTGCTGTCTCCACAGTGACTGGTTGAAGAGATGATTTGTATGTTGTTGCCTCCAGTGAATGGTTGGAGAGACAATTTGTATGTTGCTGTCTCCAGTGAATGGTTGGAGAGACAATTTGTATGTTGCTGTCTCCACAGTGACTGGTTGGAGAGACAATTTGTATGTTGTTGTCTCCAGTGAATGGTTGGAGAGACGATGTGTATGTTGCTGTCTCCACATAGACTGGTTGGAGAGACAATTTGTATATTGCTGTCTCCACAGTGACTGGTTTGAGAGACAATTTGTATGTTGTTGTCTCCAGTGAATAGTTGGAGAGACAATTTGTATGTTGCTGTCTCCACAGTGACTGGTTGGAGAGACAATTTGTATGTTGTTGTCTCCAAAGAGACTGGTTGGAGAGATAACTTGTACGTTGTTGTCTCCACAGTGACATACTACAGGAATAATTTGTGTGTTGCCGTCTCCACACTGACTGGTTGGAGATACAATGTGTATGCAGTTGTACCCACAGTGACATACTACAGGAATAATGTGTGTGTTGCTGTCTCCATAGTGACTGGTTGGAGAGACAATTTGTATGTTGCTGTCTCCACAGTGACTGGTTGCGGAGACAATTTGGATGTTGCTGTCTCCACAGTGACTGGTTGGAGAGACAATTTATAAGATGCTGTTTCCACAGTGACTGGTTAGAGAGACAATTTGTATGTTGTTGTCTCCAGTGAATGGTTGGAGGGAGAGACAATTTGTATATTGCTGTCTCCACAGTGACTGGTTGGAGAGACAACTTGTATGTTGTTGTCACCACAGTAACATACTACAGGAATAATTTCTATGTTGCTGTCTCCACAGTGACTGGTTGGAGAGACAATTTATATGTTGTTGTCACCACAGTGACTGGTTAGAGAGACAATTTGTATGTTGTTGTCTCCAGTGAATGGTTGGAGAGACAATTTGTATGTTGCTGTCTCCACAGTGATTGGTTGGAGAGACAATTTGTATATTGCTGTCTCAACAGTGACTGGCTGTAGAAACAATTGGTATGTTTGACTCAACAGTGACTGGCTGTAGAAACAATTGGTATATTTGTGACTCAACAGTGACTGGCTGTAGAAACAATTGGTATATTTGTGACTCAACAGTGACTGGTTGTAGAAACAATTTGTATGTTTGTGACTCAACAGTGACTGACTGTAGAAACAATTGGTATATTTGTGACTCAACAGTGACTGGTTGTAGAAACAATTGGTATGTTTGTGACTCAACAGTGACTGGTTGTAGAAACAATTGGTATGTTTATGACTCAACAGTGACAGGCTGTAGAAACAATTGGTATGTTTGTGACTCAACAGTGACTGGCTGTAGAAACAATTGGTATGTTTATGATTCAACAATGACTGGCTTTAGAAACAATTGGTATCTTTGTGACTCAACAGTGACTGGCTGTAGAACTAATTGGTATGTTTGTGACTCAACATCGACTGGTTATAGAAACAATTTGTATGTTTGTGAATCAACAGTGACTGGTTGTAGAAACAATTGGTATGTTTATGACTCAACAGTGACTGGCTGTAGAACAATTGGTATGTTTCTGACTTGACATCGACTGGCTGCAGAGACAATTTGTATGTTTCTGTCTCAACATCAACTGGCTGCAGAGACAATTTGTATGTTTCTGTCTCAACATTGACTGGCTGCAGAGACAATTTGTATGTTTCTGTCTCTAAAGTGACTGGCTATAAAGACAATTTGTTTGTTTCTTGTCTAGAGGCGAATCAAACCTTGTTTTGTTTGAGTTTAACACATTTTGAAGAGTACTACGACTGAACATTTTTCATGATCCCTGAACGACAAACAAGCAATAGCTTCCAAATCTCTCTCTCTCTCTATATATATATATATATATATAAATATACATATAAATATACATATAAATGGAAAGCTACTGTGGTACCTAGTTAGGCTAGTGACCATTATTTTCAACAGATCAGAATAATTTGAACAATCTAGTTAGAGGGTCCCCCCTAGCAACATTTGTGAACATTTTTTATCAAATCAAGCCAATACTTTTGAACAAGAATTTTTTTTTTAGAATTTTCACCATATGTACATATAACAAAAACATGCTCTACCTCTGGTGGCCATGTTTTTCACCATATCTAAATAATATCAACAATCACCAAAGGAACATTTGTGCCAAATTATTTTCAAATAAGAAAAACATCTGTACAAGAAGATTTATAAAGTTTTCACTATATGAGCCGTTTCACGAGAAAACCAACATTATGTACTCAGCGTAATGTATCGACCCAGATCAGCCTGCGCAGACTAATCCGGGCTAACACATTCTGTCTCAAGGGGATAGAGGTATAGAGTAATGATTCCTGAAACAGAAAATCCACAAGAGGCAAAAAAACTGTACGGGTTAGGCTGCACAGCATGCTTAGGCTAATCTGAGTCGATACATTACGCAGACAATAATGATAGTTTTCTCGCAGGACGGCTCAGATAAGGAAAGTAAGCACAAAACACATTGAAACAGATTTACATTTACCTGAACAACTTCCATTGTTTTCGTATCAAAGAAAGGTTTACCAGCTTCATCACAAACTTTATTGAGATCAATAGTTCTTGTAGATGGTGAGAACCCTTCTGTACAACTGTCACCAGGAATTTTTCTATACCTAAAACATAAGCAAAAAATACGTATCAGTTTATCCCTTTCCCATATGTAGAATATGTTGTTTGCCTCTGTAGAAGACTATATTTGAAAACATTTTGGAAAAAGGACAAACTGCAGTCTGACAAGGCTCTATACTGTTGGTTGCACAACTCAACAATTTTATCTTGAAGTCCCTAGAATTGGATACGGACTCTTCCAAATGCAAAGCTGACAAATCCATTTTAAAAATTCAGAGTTGAAAGGGTTAAATATATCTGTGGAAAAAACATTGTGAGGAGAGGAGAAATTGCTCTTCTTGCTTTCCCCACAATGCTTTCCACAAGAGCTGTCCATAAGACAGCTCGCTCGACTATTCCACCGCTTATTAGCTACTGAAATATGGACACTAATGTAGTTTCATGCAAAACTTTAACCAGTATTTCTAAGTCAAATAATAAAGAGCAATAATTTGCATTGCATCTTATTTAAATATTTACATAAGTGTGATGGTTGGGAAGGGCTGTATAGAGTTTCATTGAAATGAATTGAGTAGTTACTGAGATATGGACTCTTAATGTAGTTGCTCACAAAACTTTAACCAGAATTTTTAAGTAAACAAGAGCTGTCCGCAAGACAGGATGCTCGACTATTTGGCCATTTGATACTATAGTCAACAGTTGTTACTGAGATAGTGGCTTGATAGTGTGGAACTATACATCAAGTTGGATAAGTCTTGTTTGAATAGCATCTGCTGTTTGTGAGAAAATGACTTGCATGAAAAACTTTACCCAAATTTCTAACTTCAACACAAGGGCCATAATTTATAATAAATGCAGTCAAGAGTAACCTCACCTGATTGTTTGATATCTTCAAAGATTGTATTGAAGTTTTAAATCAATCCCTGGGTGGTTATTGACATATGTGCATGATCGTACCATGCATGCAAAACTTTAACCAAATTTTCAAAGTCAAACAAGGGCCAAAATGTGTACTGAATTCATACAAGAGTTATCTTACTTGAATGTCTGATACCCCTGAAAACATGAATGAAGTTTCAAGTCAATATCATTACTAGTGTGGTTAATGAGATCAGTCCATGATTGCTCCATGGCCATGTTTTTTTAGCAATCAACATGGCTTGAAGGAATCTGATAGAGGGTCGGAGAAGAAGAATTTTTAAGTTTTCCCTAAAGCCATATAAGGCAAAATAGCCCCACCCCCTGGCGGCCACAGTTTTCGACCAATCAACATGGCACCCACAGGAACATTTCTACAAAATTATTTGAAAATCAATCTGACACTTTCTGAGGAGAAGATTTTTTAAGTTTTCACTATAGCCATATAAGGCAAAATAGCCCCGCCCCCTGGCGGCCATGTTTTTTGACCAATCAACTTGGCTTGAAGCAGGGCTCGCGCTGTAGGTCGCCATTGTCGCCAAAAGGCGATTATTTAATGAAGACGGCGATTATTTTGTTAATTTGGCGACGGAAAATGGCGATTATTTAATTTTGCAACTGGATAAAAAAAAATCGTCTGCTAATCGCGTGTGAGAGCTTGAAAACACGTGTCAATGAAGCGTGAACGACCTTGTTTATCTCAAGTGTCATACCCCGGTGTTAATTACAAGATCGATGGCCGCGGGTCATCGCCTTATCAGTTAATCCTTGAGTGTGTGTAATACACATCGAAGACTGTACAACTTATCACCTTTAATTGTACATTTTAATCGCCCCAATTTAGAATTTTAACAGCTTAAATTAATTCAATTCATTTTCGATGCATCCAATTTTTTAAAAAGACGGACATGTTTATTAAATCTAACAGATTTGTTTACCTTGCAACAAAATGGCGGAAGATTAAAATTTATCGCTGATCAATGTGGATTAGATTTTCATGTATTATTGAAGTGGTTTTGAGAGGTCGGTTGCAAAACAAATACGAGAAAATACTTGTCTAATTGATTTGGACTATTTAAACACAGACTTTGTTTTTGTTTAACTGGAAGGGTTTTCCGGAAATTAACTTTCACTTTGGTAATTATATGCAGACTGTTTCGTACCCTTTACGTTTCGTAACAGAAATAAATTGACTTGGACAAAGACAGTGATCATGATAGAGACTGAGTGTTTAGATTTCCAAGATGAACTTATGAATTTCAATAGCCTTATAATGTATAGTTGAGATTAAAAGTATCCCTCTGAATCATATAATTTTTTTTTTATAAAAAACCTTTTTTTTACTTTTTTCTTGTTACATATATGTTTCGGTCTGACAGATCTTTATGTTTTGTCTGAACCAATTGTCTGACACTTTTTCATTTAACTTTTGCAAATCTGAACAGGATTCACTAATGACTAAACATTTTGGAAGGTGTGTCAGATTTAACTAAGCAATTAAACAAGTGTATGTACCTTATTGCTATTTTGACTAACTGATAATGTCATATGAAAAGTTTGTATACATGGGTAATAAATATATATGAAATAAAAATGCTGACAAAGCATTATCATGTGTTTATTTTATTGTACCTCATTCTTGCATTTCACACGTTAGCTTTGGTTTTGGCTATTAATTTTTTTCATGAAAAAATAATGGCTATTATTTTGTCTAGGCCAGAGCCAGCCCTGTTGAAGGGATCTGATAAAGAGTCGCCCAAGGAACATTTCTACAGAATTATTTGAAAATTGGCCATACACTTTGGGAGGAGAAGATTTTTTAAGTTTTCACTATAGCCATATAAGGCAAAATAGCCTCATCCCCCTGGCGGCCATGTTTTTTGAAAATAAACTTGGCTTGAAGGAATCTGATAAAGAGTCACCCAATGAACATTTCTACAAAATTAATTGAAAATCGGCCTGACACTTTCAGAGGAAAAGTTTTCACTATAACCATATAAGGCAAAATAGCCCCTCCCCCTGGCGGCCATGATTTTCGTCCAATTAAATTGGCTTGAAGGAATCTGATAGAGGGTCACCCAAGGAACATTTCTACAAAATGATTTGGAAATCGGCTGACACTTTCAGAGGAAATTTTTTTTTAAGTTTTCACTATAGCCATATAAGGCAAAATAGCCCTAACCCCTGGCGGCCATAGTTTTCGACCAATCAACATGGCTTGAAGGTATCTGATAGAAGGTCACACTAGGAACATTTCTACAAAATTATTTGAAAATCGACCTGACACTTTTGGAGGAAAAGATTTTTTAAGTTTTCACTATAGCCATATAAGGCAAAATAGCCCCGCCCTCTGGCGGCCATGTTTTTCAACCAATCAACATGGCTTGAAGGAATCTGATAGAGGGTCTCCCAAGCAACATTTCTACAAAATTATTTGAAAATCAACCAGACACTTTCGGAGGAGAAGATTTTTAAGTTTACACTTTTTTTTTTTTCGGTTGCCATGTAAACCAGAATTTTGCATGGATCCAAAAAATTTGAAGGAATTCAGGAGAGAACATTGAGAGGATGCTTCCTATGAAGTTTCATCCTAATTTGCCAAGTGGTTAGGGAGAAGTCGTTTGATGCAAAAATTTAACGGACGCACAACGGACAATTCGCCATGACATAGCCAGCAAAATTATGTCCTAGGTGAGTACAATAGCCTCCTTATTGTTCGAATAGTCAACCTTAAACCATCAGCAAGCGGGATAAATATCAATATAACCTTTTCCAAAAGACGCTTTCTGACACCTCTGCAGCAGGCGACTTTGGAAAACATTGTGGCAAAAGGAGAAAAAGCTCATGACGATTAAATTCTCCATTAGAAACAATGTTTTCAACTGTATTCTTAAATTAAAGTTTTAAGTTTGATATAAAGAGATGTTCCACACTTTCCCCGAGACGCATTCAAAGTCGTCTGCTGCAGATTTTCCTGTATGTGGGAAAGGGTTAAATAACCCCTCAGATACTAGTCTTTCCTCATGCCCTCTAAGACATATATCTATATCAGAATGTTGTATGTGGGAAAGGGTTAAATAACCCCTCAGATACTAGTCTTTCCTCATGCCCTCTAAGACATATATCTATATCAGAATGTTGTATGTGGGAAAGGGTTAAATAACCTACCCCTCAGATACTAGTCTTTCCTCATGCCCTCTAAGACACATATCTATATCAGAATGTTGTATGTGGGAAAGGGTTAAATAACCTACCCCTCAGATACTATTTTTTCCTCATGCCCTCTAAGACATATATCTATATCAGAATGTTGTATGTGGGAAAGGGTTAAATAACCCCTCAGATACTAGTCTTTCCTCATGCCCTCTAAGACATATATCTATATCAGAATGTTGTATGTGGGAAAGGGTTAAATAACCCCTCAGATACTAGTCTTTCCTCATGCCCTCTAAGACACATATCTATATCAGAATGTTGTATGTGGGAAAGGGTTAAATAACCCCTCAGATACTAGTCTTTCCTCATGCCCTCTAAGACATATATCTATATCAGAATGTTGTATGTGGGAAAGGGTTAAATAACCCCTCAGATACTAGTCTTTCCTCATGCCCTCTAAGACACATATCTATATCAGAATGTTGTATGTGGGAAAGGGTTAAATAACCCCTCAGATACTAGTCTTTCCTCATGCCCTCTAAGACATATATCTATATCAGAATGTTGTATGTGGGAAAGGGTTAAATAACCCCTCCGATACTAGTCTTTCCTCATGCCCTCTAAGACACATATCTATATCAGAATGTTGTATGTGGGAAAGGGTTAAATAACCCCTCAGATACTAGTCTTTCCTCATGCCCTCTAAGACACATATCTATATCAGAATGTTGTATGTGGGAAAGGGTTAAATAACCCCTCAGATACTAGTCTTTCCTCATGCCCTCTAAGACATATATCTATATCAGAATGTTGTATGTGGGAAAGGGTTAAATAACCCCTCAGATACTAGTCTTTCCTCATGCATTCTAAGACATATATCTATATCAGAATGTTGTATGTGGGAAAGGGTTAAATAACCTACCCCTCAGATACTAGTCTTTCCTCATGCCCTCTAAGACACATATCTATATCAGAATGTTGTATGTGGGAAAGGGTTAAATAACCTACCCCTCAGATACTATTTTTTCCTCATGCCCTCTAAGACATATATCTATATCAGAATGTTGTATGTGGGAAAGGGTTAAATAACCCCTCAGATACTAGTCTTTCCTCATGCCCTCTAAGACATATATCTATATCAGAATGTTGTATGTGGGAAAGGGTTAAATAACCCCTCCGATACTAGTCTTTCCTCATGCCCTCTAAGACACATATCTATATCAGAATGTTGTATGTGGGAAAGGGTTAAATAACCCCTCCGATACTAGTCTTTCCTCATGCCCTCTAAGACACATATCTATATCAGAATGTTGTATGTGGGAAAGGGTTAAATAACCCCTCAGATACTAGTCTTTCCTCATGCCCTCTAAGACACATATCTATATCAGAATGTTGTATGTGGGAAAGGGTTAAATAACCTACCCCTCAGATACTAGTCTTTCCTCATGCCCTCTAAGACACATATCTATATCAGAATGTTGTATGTGGGAAAGGGTTAAATAACCCCTCAGATACTAGTCTTTCCTCATGCCCTCTAAGACACATATCTATATCAGAATGTTGTATGTGGGAAAGGGTTAAATAACCCCTCAGATACTAGTCTTTCCTCATGCCCTGTAAGACACATATCTATATCAGAATGTTGTATGTGGGAAAGGGTTAAATAACCCCTCCGATACTAGTCTTTCCTCATGCCCTCTAAGACACATATCTATATCAGAATGTTGTATGTGGGAAAGGGTTAAATAACCCCTCAGATACTAGTCTTTCCTCATGCCCTCTAAGACATATATCTATATCAGAATGTTGTATGTGGGAAAGGGTTAAATAACCCCTCCGATACTAGTCTTTCCTCATGCCCTCTAAGACACATATCTATATCAGAATGTTGTATGTGGGAAAGGGTTAAATAACCCCTCCGATACTAGTCTTTCCTCATGCCCTCTAAGACACATATCTATATCAGAATGTTGTATGTGGGAAAGGGTTAAATAACCCCTCAGATACTAGTCTTTCCTCATGCCCTCTAAGACACATATCTATATCAGAATGTTGTATGTGGGAAAGGGTTAAATAACCTACCCCTCAGATACTAGTCTTTCCTCATGCCCTCTAAGACACATATCTATATCAGAATGTTGTATGTGGGAAAGGGTTAAATAACCCCTCAGATACTAGTCTTTCCTCATGCCCTCTAAGACACATATCTATATCAGAATGTTGTATGTGGGAAAGGGTTAAATAACCCCTCAGATACTAGTCTTTCCTCATGCCCTGTAAGACACATATCTATATCAGAATGTTGTATGTGGGAAAGGGTTAAATAACCCCTCCGATACTAGTCTTTCCTCATGCCCTCTAAGACACATATCTATATCAGAATGTTGTATGTGGGAAAGGGTTAAATAACCCCTCAGATACTAGTCTTTCCTCATGCCCTCTAAGACATATATCTATATCAGAATGTTGTATGTGGGAAAGGGTTAAATAACCCCTCCGATACTAGTCTTTCCTCATGCCCTCTAAGACACATATCTATATCAGAATGTTGTATGTGGGAAAGGGTTAAATAACCCCTCAGATACTAGTCTTTCCTCATGCCCTCTAAGACACATATCTATATCAGAATGTTGTATGTGGGAAAGGGTTAAATAACCCCTCAGATACTAGTCTTTCCTCATGCCCTCTAAGACATATATCTATATCAGAATGTTGTATGTGGGAAAGGGTTAAATAACCCCTCCGATACTAGTCTTTCCTCATGCCCTCTAAGACACATATCTATATCAGAATGTTGTATGTGGGAAAGGGTTAAATAACCCCTCAGATACTAGTCTTTCCTCATGCCCTCTAAGACACATATCTATATCAGAATGTTGTATGTGGGAAAGGGTTAAATAACCCCTCAGATACTAGTCTTTCCTCATGCCCTCTAAGACACATATCTATATCAGAATGTTGTATGTGGGAAAGGGTTAAATAACCCCTCCGATACTAGTCTTTCCTCATGCCCTCTAAGACATATATCTATATCAGAATGTTGTATGTGGGAAAGGGTTAAATAACCTACCCCTCAGATACTATTTTTTCCTCATGCCCTCTAAGACATATATCTATATCAGAATGTTGGAAGTCTTTTATTTTAACACACTGATCACTCCCTCCAGGTCTGTAATAACCATAGTCACTGAAAGAAAAGAAAAATTTGAAGTGAAAAGTGGGTATCTAGGATGGCAGTAACTCATGCGAAAGACCTGCTACGGTTATTGTATTTGTCATTAATAATTATGTAATGAGAATCAATGAGTAGTCCAAGTATGGAAAACTAAGCTTCAATGGTCTTGGAGGAAAGCCGACCTCAACATTTTACTCAACCAAAATGTGTCATCATAAAAACAGCCACAATTCATGGACAATGCATGATAGGATTATGAGCTGTGTATTAGAAATGCATCAGATTTTGATGAATCATTGTACTAAGTTTCAAAGTGATAGCTGTAATAACATAGACGAAAAGTGGACCTAGACATTTAATCAAAAGTGGATGTCAAACAAGGGCCATAATTCATACATATATGCATGGTAGATATGTGTCCTTTGCTTTGAAGTTTGTGTTCTTACAGACATTAGACGTTTTGTTTCAGCGATTCTTTCAACACTTTCCTACAAACAAATAATCTGCGGCAGATGACTTTGATAACATTTAGGCAAACGTATGAAAAGTCTCTTTAACCCTTTCCCTCATATGACAATTCTGCAGCAGACGACTTTGAACATATTTTGTCAAGAAATAGAAAATCTCTATAATTGAATGGAAAACCTATGACTAAAAGTGGAAAACATTGTGTCAAAAGGAGAAATTGCACGTTTTGTGCAATTTCTTCTTTTGTCACTATGTTTTCAAATAGCCGTCTGCTGCAGAGGCGTTAGAAAGTGTCTATATGAGGTAAAGGGTTAAACTGAGGTATAATTATTCAATATGATGGATAACATTGCGACAAAAGGAGAAATTGCTCATGATGGGCAATTTCTACTTTTATCTGTTTTCAAATGTTGTCAACTGTATATGCACTATGTTTTCTGCTGCAGAAGTGTCAGAAAGCGTCTATATAAGGGAATAAGTTTACAGAAACCTCTAAAAAAATCTTATCAGGAATACAAATAAGGTGCAAAGCAAATCTCACCATTCATAATCATCTCTGCTACATTTACAATCTTGCTTTGTGGATAATGGCTCATGGTTGTAACCATTATAACAACTGTGGATATACAAAATGTTTATCATTATGTACATAGTAACTAAAATAAGAGGTAAGGTTAAAGTTTTGTGATGACACAGACACAGATGACATGAGGCCAAGCGTATCCCAGAATTTTTTTCTTCGAAAAACAGAAAAGCTATTAATACTAACATACTTCGCTGCAGCCCTCTCCTTATTACTCAAGGAGGAAGGAGTAACCAGCCCAGACATTTCTAGAATACTAGAAGCCTTTGAAAAGGGTAACCATCATCTCAGAAGTCATAAATACAATTGCAGCAAATTACTTTGGTAAACATAGTGGTCAACAGAGTTCCAGATAAGGAGACGTATAGTATCAGCTCTTGTCCCCACAATATCTCTCTTATCATCCAACCAAACCCTATGATGTGGGTACTCAAAAGTTGAGTACACACAGCATAGGGTTAAAAGGTCAAATCAGGGGTTTTAGAACATGCAGATTGCAACTTATTTAGAGCTCTGGGTCAATGTAAAAATTGCTTTGGCTCATGATGCTTTCAACTAAAACAAGAGGGCTATGATGGCCCTGGATCGCTCACCAATGTACAATGTACTGCAATGCAAAACACATCAAGACATTTATTCTGAATGCAACCTCCACAGTGTTAACATGATTTTCCTTCATTTGGCCTAGTGATCTATATTGTTTTACCTGATATGACCCATATTCCAACATGGACTAGATATCATCAAACAACATTCTAACAAAGTTTCAACTTGCTCAAAGTAAAAATACGGCTTTCGGAGTTTGAACAATGTTTTCCTTTATTGACCTTGTTTCTGACCCGATATGACCCATATTCGAACTTGACTTAGATATAATTCAAACAAACGTTTTGACAAAAAATTGCGGCATCCAAAGTGTTAACAAGATTTTCCTTCAATTTGGCCTTGTGACCTAGTTTTTGACCCTACATGACCCATATTCAAACTTGGCTTAGATATCATTTAGATAAAATATCTCATTAAATGTCAAGCTGCTGTAGCAAAAAATGCGTCTTCTACAGAGTTAATAAGATTTTCCTTCAATTTGGCCTAGTTACTGACCCAATATGACCCATATTCAAACTTGACCTAGATATCTTAAAGACAAACATTCTGATAAAATTTCATAATGCTCAAGTTAAAAATGCAGTATCCATAGTGTTAACAAGATTACCCTTCAATTTGATCTAGTGACCTAGTTTTTGACCCGGCATGACCCATATTCGAACTTGGCCTAGACATCATTCAGCTCAACATTATATCTAAATTTTAAGCCGCTGAAGCAAAACATGCAGCTTCTACAGAGTTAACAAGATTTTCCCTCAATTTGGCCTAGTGAACTAGTTTCTGACCCAATATGACCCATATTTGAACTTGACCTAGATATCTTTAAGACACACATTCTGACAAAATTTCAAACTAGGGTGTTAACAAGACTTTCCTTCAATTTGACCTAGTGACCTACTTTTTGACCCATCATGACCCATGATCGAACTTGACCTACGTATCATCAAGACAAACATTCTGATAAAGTTTCAACATGCTCAAGTTGAAAATGTGGCCTCTACAGTGTTAACAAGATCACCTTCAATTTAGCCTAGTGACCTAGTTTTTGAACCGGCATATTTGAACTTGGTCTAGATATCATTCAGCTCAACATTCTGACCAAATGTCAAATTGCTGAAGCAAAACATGCGGCTTCTACAGCGTTAACAAGATTTTCCTTCAATTTGGCCTAATTACCTAGTTTCTGACCCGATATGACCCATATTCGAACTTGACCTAGATATTTTTAAGAAAAACATTCTGACAAAATTTCAAACTGCTGAAGCAAAAATTGGCCCAGTTTCAAACTTATCCAAGATTTGATGGAGATGAATGTCCTGATAAACTTTCATGAAGATTGGATGCAAAATGTAGCCTGTAGAGTGTTAACAAGCTCAAATATTGACGACGCATGACGGACGGACGCCAGACAAAATGTGATCACAATAGCTCACCTTGCACTTCGTACATAGGTGAGCTAAAAAGAGGGCCATGATGGCCCTGGATCGCTCACCTGATTTAATTTGTTTTCAATTTAGCCATATAAGCCCCGCACCCTGGCGGCCATAGCTTTCGACCAATCAACATGGCTTAAAGGAATCTAGGATTAATTCTACAAAGTTATTTGAAAATCGGCTAGACACTTTCGGAGTAGAAGATTTTATAAGTTTTCACTATAGCCATATAAGGCAAAACAGCCCTACCCCCCTAGCAGCCATGTTTTTTAACCAATCAACATGGCTTGAAGGAATGTGATAGAGGGTCACCCAAGGAACATTTCTACAAAATCATTTGAAAATCGACCTGACACTTTCGGAAAAGATTTTTAGGCTTTCACTATAGCCATAAGGCAAAACAGGCCTGCCCCTTGACGGCCATAGTATTCGACCAATCAACATGGCTTAAAGGAATCAGATACAGGATCATCCAAGGATCATTTCTACAAAATATTTGAAAATCAGCCAACACTTTTGTAGGCGAAGGTTTTTTAGGTTTTCACTATAGCCATATACAGCGAAATAGCCCCGTTCCCTGGCGGCCATGTTTTTAGTCCAATCAACATGGCTTGAAGGAATCTGATAGATGGTCATCCAAGGAACATTTCTACAAAATTATTTGCAAATCGGCCAAACAGTTTTTTAAGGAGAATATTTTTTAAGTTTTCACTAGTTCTTTCTTTCTGTTGCCATTGAAACCAGAATTTTGCATGTATCCAAAGAATTTGAAGAAATTTAGGAGAGGACATTGAGAGGATGCTTCCTATAAAGTTACATCCCAATTGGCCAAGAGGTTATATAGGTGATGTTGTTTGAAGCAAAAAGTTGACGCACACAACGGACAATTCGCCATGACATAAGCTCGAATGGCTTTCAGCCAATGGAGCTTAAAGTCAGTTCTAGATATTTCATTTATCTTCTTCAAAGAAACCACCATAAATATTCTATCTGTTCAGTAATTTGATATGATGTTATCAAATACTGTAAAGTCATGCAAAATGAATTCAAATGAAAATATATAATCATCAACTAATTAATAGTCAATTGTAGTAGTCAATGCTACAATTTCAAAAACAAATGGAAAATCAAAGTTGGAAATGAATACTCTGCCATCATATGGTTTTATTTCTTCAAAAGCATTTCGGCAGTTTACATACAGTCATCACAATGTGTGGCAAATAACAAATAATAATGAAAACAACTGTATTAGTATAATTGAATAGAGATGAAACCAATGTGGCAAAAGGATCAATTGCTTTTAATGAAATATTTCTCCTTTGCGATAATGTTTCAAAAGTCATCTGCTGCAGATGTGTCAAATTGAGACTGCATGTGAGAAAGGGGGTTAACCATTTCCCATGTATAGGCATTTTCTGACGCCTCTACAGCAGATGACTGTTAACCCTTTCCCTCATATGGCAATTCTGCAGCAGACGACTTTAAACGTATTTTGTCAAAACATAATAAATCTCCATAATTAAATGGATAACCTATGACAAAAAGTGAAAAACATTGTGTCAAAAGGAGAAATTGCACGTTTTGTGCAATTTCTTCTTTTGTCACTATGTTTTCAAAAAGCTGTCTGCTGCAGAGGCGTCGGAAAGCGTTTATATGAGGGAAAGGGTTAAAAAAACATTGTGGTAAAAGGAGAAATTGCTCAAAACAAGAAAAAATTACTTACAACGAGTCCTTTTTTAGCCTAAGGAATGTTTCTTTTAACCCTAGTAAGCATCCACTATTTCCTTGACTAGTCTGGTGAGCCAACCACGCCTCATAATCGTTTTGTGAACCTGAAACGATATAATACCATGTATAACCCTTTCCCTCATACGATAATTCTGCAGCAGACGACTTTGAACATATTTTGTCAAAAAATAGAAAATAATTGAATGGATAACCTATGACTAAAAGTGGAAAACATTGTGGCAAAAGGATAAATTGCACGTTTTGTGCAATTTCTTCTTTTGTCACTATGTTTTCAAATAGCCGTCTGCTGCAGAGGCGTCAGAAAGCGTCTATATGAGGGAAAGGGATAAGGTGACATTTATATGCCACATCATTAATGTGTGAGAGAAAAGTTTCTCTAAATGTAAGTTGGAATGAATGAATGAATGTATATTGTTTTATGGTGCATCGACAGCTAAGGTCATTTAGCGCGCAATTAAATTTAATTATTCATGATCCCTGGGTAAACAAACCAGTACTAGGCTAGAAAATGTGCCTTGCCCAAGGGCACTCCACCATGACCGTAGTGCCGCGACTGGGGATCGAACCTGGGACACCCAGTTTCGAAATCCCCGACGCTAACCACTCGACCACAGCGGATCTCATAAAAAATGTAAGTTGGTAAAAATAGTTCAGTTCATTACATCTGATAATAAATAATAAACTTGTTGAAAAAATAAACCCGGTCTTGTTGAAATCCATCTTTTATTCAGAAGTCACCTATCTTAACCCTTTCCCACATACAGCAAATCTGCAGCAGACAACTTTGAAAACATAGTGACAAAAACCTGTAAAATCTCCATAAAAAATAGCTTAATTGTTAATTAAAGTTGAAAACATTGTGGCCAAAGGAGAAATTGCTCATCATGAGCAATTTCACCTTTAGCCACAATGTTTTTGAAATCATAGTGGCCAAAGGTAAAATTGCTCATTATGAGCAATTTCGACTTTGGTCACAATGTTTTCAACTTTATTTAACAATAAAGCTATCTTTATGGAGATTTTTCAGGTTTTCGTCACTATGCTTTAGAAGTCGTCTGCTGCAGATTTGTTGTGTATGGGAAAGAGTCAATATTGTAAAATGTTAAATAATAAATAGAGGACAAATTTAGAGGAGAACAAACAAATTCACTACTTCAAAACAAGAGTAAAAAGATGACACACAGGAAAACCCTTTGAATTACTTTTCACCCTTTACCACTTTTTTTCTTCAAATCTATTCAAACTATACTTTCATTTATATAGAGAGATTTTTAATATTTTATCCTTAACATTTTAACCCATTACTTCACACTGACGTAATTCGAAGCCTGCTGTTGCAGACGACTTTTGAAAACATTGCAATAAATGGTAAAATTGCTCAAAACGAGCAATTTCACTTTTTATTACAATATTTTCAACTCTTTGTCTTACTTCCAGTTTTCCAGATTTTTCAATTTGTACATCTTTTGATTTTAAAGCAGACAACATTTGAAATATCATTATGAAGTAATGGGTTAAAAGTCATCTGCTGCAGTTTTGTTGTACGTGGGTAACATGGGTTCTATAAAATATTTCTTACACTGTTGTTAAATGATATTTTAAAAGTCGTCTGCTGCAGATTTGTTGTATGTGGGAAAAGGTTCTATAAAAATCTTAGTTTCACTGTTGTTAAATGATATTTTAAAAGTCATCTGCTGCAGATTTGTTGTATGTGGGAAAAGGTTCTATAAAAATCTTACTTACACTGTTGTTAAATGATATTTTAAAAGTCGTCTGCTGCAGATTTGTTGTATGTGGGAAAAGGTTCTATAAAAATCTTAGTTTCACTGTTGTTAAATGATATTTTAAAAGTCATCTGCTGCAGATTTGTTGTATGTGGGAAAAGGTTCTATAAAAATCTTACTTACACTGTTGTTAAATGATATTTTAAAAGTCGTCTGCTGCAGATTTGTTGTATGTGGGAAAGGGTTATATAAAATCTTACTTACACTGTTGTTAAATGATATTTTAAAAGTCGTCTGCTGCAGATTTGTTGTATGTGGGAAAAGTTTCTATAAAATCTTACTTACACTGTTATAAAATGATATTTTAAAAGTCGTCTGCTGCAGATTTGTTGTATGTGGGAAAGGGTTATATAAAATCTTACTTACACTGTTGTTAAATGATATTTTAAAAGTCGTCTGCTGCAGATTTGTTGTATGTGGGAAAGGGTTCTATAAAATCTTACTTACACTGTTGTTAAATATTTTAAAAGTCATCTGCTGCAGATTTGTTGTATGTACTATGTGGGAAAAGGTTCTATAAAAATCTTACTTACACTGTTGTTAAATGATATTTTAAAAGTTGTCTGCTGCAGATTTGTTGTATGTGGGAATGGGTTATACAAAATCTTACTTACACTGCTGTTGAATGACATCTTTAAAGTCTATGACATGGACCTCCCATTTCTTTGTATCACTCAGGTAGCCCCATATCATCACAACCAGGCTCTTGCCTTCTGGTTCAGTTAGTAACCCTGTAAACAGACAGTATGGAATCTTATAACCAGCACGAGGGCTTGGTGTGAAACAGTTGTAACTATAATCGGTATTTTTTTACCAAGTTTAATCACCAGGCCATAAAGTCTTTATAAGCATTAAATCATTATTCTTGGTAAAGAATGGAAATTTAGGTGCCATTGCTCGTTCTGAGCAATGGCACCTAAATTTGCATTGTTTACAAAGGGGTCAAAATTGCCACTAAACCAGGGTTTTCAAAATAGGTTTTTAGTTACAACCGTTTCACCCCAATTCTGATTTGACCTGATGTCCAGATTTTTTAACCCTTTCCCTCATATAGACGCTTTCTGTCGCCTCTGCAGCAGACAACTTTTTGAAAACATAGTGACGAAAGAAGGAATTGCTCAAAACAAGCAATTTCTCCCTTTTGCCATCATGTTTTCCACTTTTAGTCATAGGTTATCCATTCAATTATAGAGATTTTCCATTTTTTGACAAAATATGTTCAAAGTCATCTGCTGCAGAATTATCAAAAGAGGGAAAGGGTTAATCAATCAATAAGACTTGAAAAAGTCACTTATAGATCATTTCTGCCAATTAATATTGAAAACAGTCCAGCAGTTTCGGGATAAGATTATAAACAAGAGGTTAAAGAGGGCCAGCATCACTCCACTGTCATTGGACAAATATGATCTCACTATAACCATATAACGCATAACAACCCTGTCATACTTTCAAAAGAGAAAACTTTTAAAGTTTTCACTTAGTCAAAACAGCCTCCACCCACTGGCTGCCATGTTTTTTCACCAATCAACATGGCTTGAAGGCATCTTTATAAAATTATTTTAAAATCGGCCTCATACTTTCGAGAAGATGTTTTAAGTTTTCACTACAGCCATATACGGCAAAACAGCTTGACCCCTATCAGCTTGAAGGGATATGATAGAGGATTAACCAAGGAATATTTCGGCAAAATTATTTGAGAATCAGCCAATTTTTAATTTATATTCTTTTTGTTACTGTTGAAACCAAAATTGTGCATGGATATAAAAAACAATGAAGGAATATGAAAGGACATTGAGAGAGTGCTATCTATGAAGTTTAATCCCAATTGGCCCAGTGGTTATAGAGGAGAAGTTGTTTTGAAGTCAAGTTATCGCACAAACACACCAAAGCACAGACAATTCGCTGAAAATTGTCATTTAACCCCCTTTCTGATGCCACAGATGCATAAAGAGTTTTATAAAGAATTTAATTCTATGAACAAATTTGAAAAGCATACTACCAAAAGAACATTCCTAGAAAGTTCAAATGGCCCAGTGGTTCAGGACGAGATGTCCAGAACTTGCCCAGTACTCAGGTAAGTATAGCTTAAGATGTGCCCTAGAAATTGGAGAAGTACAGTTTCAGATGTGCCCTATAACTTGGGTAGAAAGTATAGTTTAAGATGTGCCCTAGAACTTGGGTAGTAAGTACAGTTTAAGATGTGCCCTAGAACTTGGGTAGTAAGTACAGTTTTAGATCTTCCCAAGAACTTGGGTTAGTAGAGTTTGAGATGTTTCCTAGAACTAGGGTAGTGAGTACAGTTTGATATGTGCCCTAGAACACATATAAGTACAGTTTTAGATCTTCCCTAGAACACGGATAAGAAGTGTTTTAGATCTTCCCTAGAACACGGATAAGTAGTGTTTTAGATCTTCCCCAGAACTTTAGTAAGTAGAGTTTTAGATGTTTCCTGGAACTTGGGTATTAAGTACAGTTTGAGATGTGCCCTAGAACAAGGATAAGTACAGTTTTAGATCTTCCCAAGAACTTGGGTAAGTAGAGTTTGAGATGTTTCCTAGAACTTGGGTATTGAGTACAGTTTGATAGGTGCCCTAGAACATGGATAAGTACAGTTTTAGATCTTCCCCAGAACTTTGGTAAGTAGAGCTTTAGATGTTTCCTAGAACTTAGGTAGTAAGTGGTAGTAAGTACAGTTTGAGATGTGCCCTAGAACAAGGATAAGTACAGTTTTAGATCTTCCTGTGAACTTCGGTAAGTAGAATTTTAGATGTTTCCTAGAACTTAGGTAGTAAGAACAGTTTAGATGTGCCATAGAACACGGGTAAATACAGTTTGAGATCTTCCCCAGAACTTAGGTAGTAAGTACAGTTTGAGATGTGCCCTAGAACAAGGATAAGTACAGTTTTAGATCTTCCTGTGAACTTCGGTAAGTAGAATTTTAGATGTTTCCTAGAACTTAGGTAGTAAGTACAGTTTGAGATGTGCCATAGAACACAGGTAAATACAGTTTGAGATCTTCCCCAGAACTCAGGTAAGTAGTGTTTGAGATGTTTCCTAGAACTGGGTAGTAAGTATATTTTGAGATCTTCCCTAGAACTCGGGTAAGTACAGTTTGAGATGTTTCCTAGAACTTGGGTGGTACATACAGTTTGAGATCTTTCCCAGAACTCAGGTAAGTAATGCTTGAGATGTTTCCTAGAACTTGGATAAATAGTTTTTGAGATGTGCCCTAGAACATGGGTAAGTACAGTTTAAGATCTTCCCCAAAACTCGGGTAAGTAGTGTTTAAGATGTGCCCTAGAACTTGGGTAGTAAGTACAGTTTGAGATCTTCCCCAGATCTTAAGAAAGTAGTTTTTGAGATGTTTTCTAGAACTAGAGTAGTAAGTAAAGTTTGAGATGTTTCCTAGAACTTGGGTAAGTAGTTTTTGAGATGTGCCCTAGAAAATGGGTAAGTACAGTTTAAGATCTTCCCCAGAACTCGGGTAAGTAGTGTTTAAGATGTGCCCTAGAACTTGGGTAGTAAGTACAGTTTTAGATCATCCCCAGAACTCAGGTAAGTAATGTTTAAGATGTGCCCTAGAACTTGGGTAGTCAGTACAGTTTGAGATCTTCCACAGAACTTAAGGAAGTAGTGTTTGAGATATTTCCTAGAACTAGAGTAGTAAGTACAGTTTGAGATCCTTTCCTGAACTCGGGTAAGTAGTGTTTGAGATGTTTCCTAAAACTAGGGTAGTAAGTACAGTTTTAGATCTTCCCCAGAACTCGGTTAAGTAGTGTTTGAGATGTTTCCTAGAACTAGGATAGTAAATACAGTTTTAGTTCTTCCCCAGAACTCGGTTAAGTAGTGTTTGAGATGTTTCATAGAACTAGGATAGTAAATACAGTTTTAGATCTTCCCCAGAACTTGGGTAAGTAGTGTTTGAGATGTTTCCTAGAACTAGGGTAGTAAGAACAGTTTAAGATCTTTTCCTGAACTTGGGTAAGTACAGTTTGAGATCTTCCTCAGAACTCTGGTAAGTACAGTTTGAGATATTTCCTAGAACTAGGGTAGTAGGTACTGTTTAAGATCTTTTCCTGAACTCAGGTAAGTAGTGTTTGAGATGTTTCTTAGAGACAGGGTAGAAAGTTTCCTAGAACTCGGGTTAGTACAGTTTGAGATGTTCCCTAGACCTCATATAATAATTGGTATGTATCAGGGCTCCACAAAACCGATAAATTGCCAGTTTAAACCGATTTTGAACTCTGCGGACCGGTTTCAATCTTAAAACTAGTAATTAAATTGGTCCATGATTTTTTTTAAATTAAAACTAATATAAAATCGGTCCAGGAATTTCTATAAAGCTAACTATATAACACCTCCGCTACAGGTCAATTTGTAAACAGAGTTGTATTAGTACACCTTCGAGATAGTCACTTACCGTGACGTAAACAGGATTATTGATCCAATTAAGTTTGACAATCGTGTAAACTGATAGATAATGCCAATCGGAATACCTCGGTGATGAATGGATGACGGAATTACCCGAGAAAATCCCATTGAATGCATGTGGTAATAATTTCATGCATCTGATTGGCTGTTGGGGTTATTAGGGAATTTCCATAGGTCACATGACCTTTGTAACCTTTCAAGATGGCATGGAAAAAGAGATATTTACGAAACGTTTCGAAAAAATAAATTTGTCACTGTATATTTTATAAGACAGAAGTTTTAACTTCATTTCATTTAAATTGTCCTTCGATATATTAGTGAAAGGGCTCAACGAAATTTACTTGCGATGTTCAAAAAGTCAAATGACAGGCTTGGCAACGCAAATCATGTTGACAAAGAGAATCGGGTCAAACCGGTTCATAATTACTCAACTTGGTAAATGTACTTACCCTTATAAAATGGCATTCTCTAATTATTTCAGTCATGGTAATTCCAAATAGTAAATTATTTATTTTTATGTAAACAAAGTTAACCGTACAAATAAGAGAAATGTATCTTCTGTGCGAAACCAATAATTTTCTAGTACGTACAGGTCGAACAATCTTAAGTACGAACGAGCAATGTAAACACACATGCGCGGTTATGTTCGTCTGCAAATTTTGGAAAATTATGATTTGTAAAGTACTTCTACATTGACATTAACGAGCGATGACACTGTTATGCAACCATCTATACAAGGTAACCTGCACATTAAACATGAAATTCGTGTATATTTGTTTTTAAAAGAGTTTCAATGTAAAAAAAATTAAGGGGGGGGGGGTGAACAATATTGTTGACCGATTAAGATTTCAAAATTTCCGGAGCCCTGGTATGTACAGTTCTAGACTGTCCATAGACATTAACCCTTTCCCTCATATAGACGCTTTCTGATGCCTCTGCAGCAAGAGGCTTTTTGAAAACATAGTGACAAAAGAAGAAATTGCTCAAAACAAGCAATTTCTCCTTTTGCCACAATGTTTTCCACTTTTAGTCACAGGTTATCCATTCAATTAGAGATTTTCTATTTTCTGACGAAATATGTTTAAAGTCGTCTTCTGCAGAATTGTCATATGAGGGAAAGGGATAACTGATTGTGTGCAGCAGCATTTTTTAAATTACACTGTTGAACTCCAATGATATAAAATCAATTGAAGTAGAAATAAGAAATTAGGTATGTTTCAATTATGGTGCTTTTTTGAAGTATGATTGTCGCTGGCCTGCAAATGCATCAAGATGTATCTATGTCCCACATATAGACGCTTTCTGACGCCTTTGCAGCAGAAGACTTTTGAAAACAGTGTGACAAAAGAAGAAATTTCTTAAAACAAGAAATTTCTCCTTTTACCAAATGGTTTTCAACTTTTTTCAGTAATGATACCTTCATTTTTGGGGATTTTCCATGTTTTTGCCTAGATTATTTTAAAGTCATCTGCTGCAGATTTGGTGTACGTGGTAAAGGGTCAAAGAAAAGGGAAAGGTCAATTTATTTTACCTGTAAATCTGAGAGATTTGTTAGTAAAGGTATACTCATGCCAACATCTCCCTTCATCTGTGGAAAATTTTATAACTTTAGGCGTTAGGTCCTCTTTTGTGATGGCTACAATCAAACCTCCATGATCCCCTATGCTGTATTGATGGGGTCCTTTCAAGGACTGAAACAAAAATCCGGGTTGATATTAACCCTTTCCCTGATCTAGACAATTTTTGAAAACATAACAGAACGAAAGGCTCAAGACAGCCAGTATTGCTCCACTACCATTAGGCAAAACTTTAACCACTAAAGCCATATAGGGAAAAACAAACCCCAGCCCCTGGCGGCAATGTTTTAGCCCAATTAACATGGCCAGAAGGAATCTCATGCTGTAGTTTCACCTTTGGCCACAATGTTTTCAAAAGTTGTCTGCTGCTATTGCGTCAAAATGCGTCTACAGGTAGGAAGGGTAGAATCAAACCATGATTATCTAACTGCGGATTCCTTTTTAGAACTTTGTTTGTATATTAGTTTTTTTTACTTCAAATACCGCATTGATCAGTAAAGCGAACATTCAACACATATCTTCTTGTTACCATTGAAAATAATTATCTCAGAAAATGATAAAAAGAATCACAAGACCTAACCTTTAAAACAATAATTTGCTTTGTCATCCTAGAAGTTCTTAAATTCCCCTTGATTTTTTTTGTACTGTAAAATTCAGATCAACTTATACAAAATGTCAATGACAATCTCAATGGCTTTTGTATAGCATAATGTCAGTATGAGCAGTTAATTTTCAAAAAGTGATGTCATAGTTCTACATGTCAAATTATTACCTCAGAAAAAACATATGTACATACACAAAGCCAGCTCTATAAATAGACCAGATTTGTTTTTTTTTATGCCTATTGATCTTTCACCAAATGTTACATATGTGTGTATCTACAAACGATTTAAGCTGGTCTTAAACTTTTCAAAGGTTGGATGGGAGCGTTTATTTCTGTCGAGATATTAGCAAAGTCCATGTGTGGAAAAAGTTAAACCCTTTCCACAAACAGACACTTTCTGATGCCTATGCAGAATATTACTTTTGAGAAATAGTTGTAAAAGTTTTTCAATAATTGTTATTTCATTTCTAAAGAGTTTCCATATTTTTAATAAACGTTTTCAGATTTGTTGTATGTAAGAAAGGGTTAAAAGCTGAAAATTGAATGATTTTACAAAACACTCTTTGTGTAGAAATTGTTCTATCACTTTTCTTGTTCACTGATTAGTATGGAAAAAATAAACAAGTAAACATACCAATCTCCAGTTGTAACCTCCATCGCTGGAGATATAAACATCTGGATTTGTTTTTTGTAAGGCATCCGCAACATGACCTATTTAAAACAAAGACAAGAGTGTTTGAAGGGTCACATGTGTGGTCAGTCAATTTATCGTTAAGTGAAAGCATGAGGGATAGTCACACTATAACATGCATAGGAAGATGACACAAAAATAAAGCGTAAACTCAATATATTATGATCTCTGGTATGTGAGGGTAAAGCTTCAGCCTCTCATACCAAAGATCTACGGTTCGAATCCTGTGATAAGCAGGTTACGCCTTTGGGATTTTTCCACACAAAGGACGTGAGTAATAGCTAAATCTCCAGGAAGCAGACATCTGGTATGATTAATATAAGCTGAAAGCTTGCTTAACGCAATTCATGTAAGATAAAAAAGTTTAAAAAAACATTGTATCACATATGCAGCAGGAGGCTTTAGGAGACATTAATTACCAATATGTATATTCTCACTTATAGAAAGAACCATATTTTTGCCTAGATTTTTTTTTATTTCTCTTCTGCAGATTTGTTGTATGTAGGAAAAGGTTTAAACATACCATGTGCCAAAATTAATCCGACGGCCGTTTCTTCACTGAGAGGAAGGGATGTGTTGATATTTCTTTTAATACTGTACATGCCATGAATTTGTAGGGAGCAGTCCTATAAATATACAAGAGTGTTTGTAGGAAAGCATGAGTCACCTGTAGAAAAGTTAGTATCAATGAGCTGTCCCGCGAGAAAACCAACATTGTGGACGCTGCGTAAAGTATCGATCCCGATCAGCTAAAGCACGCAGCGTAGGCCAACACTGAGGACTTTCAAATCATCTAGGCCAAAATGTGAAAATCTCTATTATTGAAAGTATAATCAATGTGAAGAGTTGAAAAAAAATTGTGGCAAGAGGAGAAATTGCTCATGTTGAGCAATTTCTTCTTTTGTCACAGTGTTTTCAAATGTCGTCTGCTGAAGAAAGCTTCTGTATGAGGAAAAGGGTTAATGCATCTCCCTGCAGAGGAAGACGACACAAAAATTACGCGTGTCGCGCAAAAATACTTCATTCAAAGTTGTGCAATTTGTGCAAATTATAATCAAAGTACCTACACTATATACTTGTACATTTGGACTTTGTTTTCATATGGCATCTGCTAAAGATGGTTTTAAATGTGTTTATATGTAATAAAGGATTAAATGAATGAAAGGGTTAGTACCTTAGTCTCATCTTTACATGGTACACCATCTGGTCTCTTAATTTTCTCCCAGGTGGCGCCACGGTTGTAGGAGATAACTGAATGTATGCTGTCATCTACATTCATCTGACTGGTAATGTAAACACCCCTGAGGGATTTCACCTTGTAAAAGTCGTGGATCTCTCCATAGTTGGGATATAAATGTCGAGGAAGTGATTCTGAATAGACCACACCTTTTGTCGAGGAGGTGTACAGTGTACCGTGACCACTGTCTGTAACAGAATGAACAATTATCAGCATGAATAGCATGTTGATAGTTTGATGTATGAATCTGGAGTGTTTACATGCCTGTGAAAACGGTCGCACTCAATTATATTGATGACAATTTGTTTGTGAAGTGTTAATCAACTGATTGTGGTTGATCTAACGATTTTAAAATTAATGGAAAGTTTGTATGTTTTAGAAGAATTCTGGGCTAATTTTTTTAATTAATTCTTTAGATATTTCACACTAAACAAGAGGACCATGATAGCCCTGGATTGCTCCCCTGAGCTAAGCCAACCACAATTCTTTATTTTGCTAATATAAGATTTCCCTTCAATTTGGCCCAAAAACCTTGTTTTTGACCTGACATGACCAATATTTGAACTTGGCCAATATATCACCAAGAATTTTTCTTTCAGTTTGGCCTAGTGACCACTTTTTTACACAACATCACTCAAATTCAAATTGGTCTAGACAGCATCAAGACAAATTTCAAGCTGCTGAAGCAAAGAGTTGATAGATGTATATTCTAATCTACTTTCATGAATGAATTGGATGCAAAATGTTGTCTGTAGCATGTAAACAAGGCAATTGTTGATGACAAACAATGGACGGACGACAGACAAATTGTGATCACAATAGCTCATGTGAGCTAAACATCATATTTTGAACAGGAATATAGAACAACATTTAAGTATGTAAAAATGGCAAAAATCATTCTGTCCATGGTAAATAGGATTTAGATTACTAAAAATAGGATTTAGACTACTTATAGTTTAAAGATATCTGAAGATTACATTTACATATTATCAAGATTCCAACAGGAGCCAAGTCGCCATCGCGTTCTACTGGATGTCGCATTTTACTTGTTATTTCGCTGTTCATTTTAAATAGTATTTAATCCGTCCCCTTATACTGAAACATCTTAACAACTCTGCAGCAGCTGACTTTTAAAAACATTGTGACGAAAGAAGAAATTGCTCATTTGACCTCAATTTTTCCTTTTGCCAAAATGTTTATAACTTTTTTTCATATTTTTGCCAAAATGTTTTTAAAAGTCGTCTGCTGACCAAATGTTGTTGTATGTTTAAAAGGGTAAAACGTTGAATCTTAGCTTCTCTTAATTATCATTTTTTATATGCTTCTGTTTATCAGTATTCTGATAAATATTATGAGGAACTCCACACACACCAATTTTCATAAATGCAAGTAAACTTATTGGATAAAACAATTTTTCAATTTTGCCACAATAGTATCAAAATGGGGTTTGCAGCAAACACATCGAAAAGTGTCTGCATGTTGGGTAGAGTAAACACTCCAGACGCCAAAATTTGAACACCTCAAGATTTGGTTGACTTATTTCAATAAAGAGTCGGAAGCATTGTTGGAATAGGAGATATTTCTTATTTTTGGAAATTCTCCTTTTCCCAAAAATGGTCTCGTGCAAAAGGGTAAAATGTCATCTATATCAGGTGTATGTGTACCCTTACCTGTAGCATCGTCCACATGCATGAATATCATGTTACTCTCAATGTCCATCACTTTGTAAAACTGAAAACAAACAAAAATACGAGTTTTTAACCTTTTCTCTCTTGCAGACGCATATTGTTGCCTCTGTAGCAGATGTCATTTAAAAAAATTATGGTAAAAGGAGAATTCGCTCATTCTCAATATTTTCAGATTTATGCAATAAGTAACTTCATTTTTCCACTTACAACAAATCTGCAGACAACTTCAGGAAATTAAGAAATACTAAGGAAAACATAATGAAAAATTTGATAAGTCGAAATGCTTCTTTATTTGGTATAGGGGTAATTATAATAATAATAATAATAATAATAAAGACTTTATTTATAGAGGCTGCACAGTTGGGCATGCCCAGTCTTCCCTGTGGGCCTCTGTGTTCCATAACCATTTTCCCAGATTCATAAGTCATTTGATGCTTTTGTAGCAGACAACTTCTTAAAACATTGTCGAACAGGAGAAATCGTTTAAAAAATCCTGATACTTGTACATCAGTCTTCACTCTTTCCCTGATACAGAGCGCTTTTGATGCCTCGGAAGCAGACAACTTTTGAAAACATAGTGGAAAACAATCTTTTTCTTTTTTTCTTTAACAATGTTTTCAATTCTGCAATAAATCATATTTCCCCAGAGGACTAGATAAGAGTGAGTGATGACTGGTCTTTTCCTCACAATATTTCTATTATTACTGAACCAATCCAATGTTGTGGGTACTCAAAAGAATCGTCTCACATATGGTTTGAATGTCAAATAAGGATTTTAGAACATCAAAAATGCCCCTTATCCAATTATGGAGATTTTCTATTTTTTGACAAAATACGTTCGAAGTCGTCTGCTGCAGAATTGCTGTATGAGGGAAAGGGTTAACTGTGATACTTTCAACTTTGCAATAATAATGTACTTATTTCAACCATTTTACACATTTTTCCTTCAGATTTATCATACAATACCATGTTTTTCAACAGATCAGAATCATTTGAACAATCAGGCCTATAGTTTTGACAAGAATTTGTTTATGCAAGGAAATCCCCAAAGTCTTGCCGTCATGTTTTTCCTTTTCCTTTGACATGGCAACCAGAGTTCTGCATGGAATTCAATTCTTTGAACAACTTTGAAAGGGGACCAAGCTATTTATTAGGAGATGTCGTTTGAAGCAAAATGTTGAGGTGAGCTAAAAACAACCAATATTTCCATTAACCGAGATGCTTTCAACTTTGCATTTATAATGCACTTTTAATTTCATCCATTTTACAAATTTTTCCTTCAGATTGACCCTACAATACCCCATTTAAAAAAAAATTGTTTAACCCTTTCCCTCATACAACAATTCTGCAGAAGACGACTTTGAACATATTTTGTCAAAAAATAGAAAAGCTCTATAATTAAATTGATAACTTATGACTAAAAGTGGAAAACATTGTGGCAAAAGGAGAAATTGCTCGTTCTGAGCAATATCTTATTTTGTCACTGTGTTTTCAAAAAGTTGTCTGCTGCAGAGGCGACAGAAAGCGTCTATATGAGGGAAAGGGTTAAAAAATCTGGACATCAGGTCAAATCAGAATTTGGGTGAAACGGTTGTAACTAAAAACCTATTTTGAAAACCTCTATAATTAAATTGATAACTTATGACTAAAAGTGGAAAACATTGTGGCAAAAGGAGAAATTGCTTGTTCTGAGCAATTTCTTATTTTGTCACTGTGTTTTCAAAAAGCTGTCTGCTGTCGAGGCGTCAGAAAGCATCTATATGAGGGAAAGAGTTAAATAGCAAATGGTAACAACAGATTTATACAGTAAGTATAAGTAACTGTAAGTTTAACACTCACTCTATCAGGTTCTATTGTTGGAAGCTGAGCATCATTCCAGGTGGCGCCACAATCCTTAGATATCCTTAACAACCTCTTACTAATCTGTAAACAAGTAAAACATTTCCAAAGATTAGTAATAGAAGCATGGATATTGGAAACAATTTGATTTTTCAAAAACATTGTTAGGAAAACAAGATGTGTTTTTTTGAAGCACAAAATGTCCACTGGCCAACCAGATTGTTTAGAAGTAGGTCAAGGTCAATATCAAGTTCACATCATAAGTTTTAACATCTTTAGTAAGACATTGTAATAAGGAATATGTTTGCCTAATACGAAAGTCATATCTCAGACAGGTCAAAAGTTGTGGCTCATGTTACAACTGTTTCCTTAGATAATCAGACGGAAAGTCAGACAGAGAGACATGGCTAACAATTTTGCTTTTAAAGTATATGTATGGATCGTATAAACCCTTTCCCACATACAAAAAATCTGAAGCAGATGAATTGAAAACTTATCGAGATAAAGTGAATAAATGGAAGAATAGTTATTGAATAGAGTAAAAAAACATTGTGGCAAAATTGAATTTCAACAATGTTTTCAAAATTCGTCGGGACGGCTCAAATCAGCAAAGCATCTACATTTGTCACAAATAGCTAATTGTTAAAGCATGGCATATTCCTCTCCAAAAAACAAACAAGCGACATTGATAAATTCTAGGCAGAAAAAAGGATTCTGCTGTAAATGAAATTTAATTATAGAATACAGTTGAAAACTGTGTCAAAAGGGGCAATTGCTTATTATGAGCCAATTTATCCATTTTCCACAATATTTACAGAAGTTGTCTGCTGCAGAGAGCGTTTGTTTGTGTGAAAGGGTTAAAAACTTACAAGTTGTTTGGGATCTATCAAAACAGAGGCATACAGGAAGTTTCCGAGTCTTTCATAAGATACAATATTGTCTAACAGTGTCGTCCAATGTTTCCCTCCATCAGTAGATCTTTTCAAAGTGTAAGAAGATATGGATAAAGCTGAAAGAACTAAAAATACAAATGCAAATATTGAATTATGTCATATAAATAACTAAGCCACATCACTTGAAAACCAGACCTTTGAGGTTTTACAATTTATGATGATTCTGATCAAATTTCATACTCATATAGTGAGTTCATTTTGCATGAATGCAGTGACCTTGTTAATCGCTGGTCACCAAACTGTTAAACCTTTTCCTACATACAAATATCTGCAGCAGACAACATTGAAAACAACAAGTCAACAATATGGAAACTCTCCAAAATGAATAAACACTTATTTGAATTAATTGAAAACATAGGGGCAAAAGGAGAAATTGTTCAATATGAAAAAAAAATTCCTTTTTGCCACAATCATTTCAAAACGTTTTCTGCTACAGAGGTGTCAGAAAGAGTCTGTATGTGGGAAATGGTTATCTGATTTTTATTATTTTAAGTAACCTGCTTTGAAAATGTTATTTTAAAAAAAGTGATATCTGGATCATTAAAGCAGAATTGAAAATGTTGAGGGAATGGCAGAAATTGTTTGTTTTGACCAATATTTTTAAATTTGATTGAAGGGATGGGATCTCTCATAGTTGGACTGAAGTCAAATATTGTTCTGCATGTTCAAGGAGGTAAGAATTTTTCAGTAATTGAAATAAGCAATATTTAACCCCCCTTTTCTACAAACTATAAAATAGCAGAAGACAACTTTGAAAACACCTGGTAGAAATTTCAGAGATCTTTCTAAAGGAAAATAAAAATCTAGAATAGAGTAGAAAACATGATTTCTTTTTTTGTCACAATCTTTTCAACACGATTTCATAATTAAATGTTCATTTATAGAGAATGACAATATTCTTAAGTATATCTTTGGCATATGCTGCAGATGTGTTGAATGTGGGAAAGTGTTAACATTGTATTGAACTTACAGATATCAGGGGAAATAGCAGCATAAATTGTTGTAGGTGTGTCACATGTTTTGTTGTTATCATCATCATCCACTATTCCCCAATACACTTTTCCAACCTGACTGATCACTTTTTCCCATTGACGGCCATTGTTTATCGATATGTAAAGATCCTGTAAGAGAGAAGGACACAGGTTAGGATAAACAATTTATTTACCATTAAGCCTTTCCGACATACAACAAATCTAAAGCAAACAATTTTGAAAATGTTTGGGCAAAAATATGGAAAATATCTATAAATGAAATTGTAATTATTGAATACAGTTGAAGGGAGAAATTGCTCGTTTAAAGTCCTCTGCTCCAGAGGAGTTAGAAAGCATCTATATGAGGGAAAGGGTTAACATTTTCATAACAAAATTCTACCCCAATTTGATATTTATGTGTGTAACAAAAGAGCGCCTCAGCACAAGTTTATTATTAGCAGGTAAAATTGATAGGGATAAGAATAATCACATTGAACATTCAATTGTCAGTAAATTATACATTACATACAGAGGTCCAGATAAGGAGGCTCTTTTCCCCACAATATTGCTCTTATCATCCAACCAAACCCTATGACGTGTGTACTCAAAAGAATCGTCTCAATGAGACGATTCTTTTGAGTACCAACAACATAGGGTTATAAGCTCAAAGTAGGATTTTAGAACATGCAAAACGCCCCTTATCTAGAGCTCTGATTACATATATAATATCCTGTGGATTTTCTTTTCCAGGAATAATTACTCTATACCTCTATTCCCCTGAGACCGAATGTGTCGGCCCGGATCAGTCTGCACCGATACATTACGCAGATGCCATAGTGTAGATTTTCTCATGGGATGGCTCAAATAGTTTTAGGTGTGTCTTACACACCCATGCAACAACCATAAGAATGTATAGTATTTATTTATTGGGGTTTTACGCAGCTTTCAACAATATTTCAGTTATATCATGGCGACAGTTCATTTATTCATGATCCCTGGGTAAACAAACCAGTACTAAGCTAGAAAATGTGCCTTGCCAAAGGGCACTCCACCATGACTATAGTGCCGCGACTGGGGATCGAACCAGAATGTATAGTGAATGCAGATATCAAGTGGATACAATCCCCCAACCTCCCCAAATGTTTTCACATAAGAGAACCATAAACATGCATTATGAGCTTAACACTTAACCCTATCCCACATACAGAAAAACTGCAGCAGACGACTTTAAATACATTTAACCCTTTCCCTCATATGACAATTCTGCAGCAGACAACTTTGAACATATTTTGTCAAACATTGGAAAATCTCTATAATTGAATGGATAACCTATGACTAAAAGTGGAAAACATTGTGGCAAAAGGAGAAATTTCTTTTTTTGTCACTATATTTTCAAAATATCGTCTGCTGCAGAGGCATCAGAAAGCGTCTATATGAGGGAAAGGGTTGAACAAACATTTTGAAACCATCTATAATTCTAAGTAAAATTATTCAAATGAGTTGAATACTCTGAGGCAAAAGAAGAAATTGCTCATTATAAACAATTTCACCTTTTGCCACAATCATTTCAAAAGTGACGTGCTGAAGAGGCATCAAAAAGCTTCTGTATGTGTTTAATTAACCCTTTCCCTCATATAAATGCTTTACTACGCCTCTGCAGCAGATGGCTTTTTGAAAACATAGTGACAAAACAAGAAATTGCACAAAACGTGCAATTTCTCCTTTTGCCACAATGTTTTCCACTTTTAGTCATAGGTTATCCATTCAATCATATAGATGTTTTGACAAAATACGTTCAAAGTCGTCTGCTTCAGAATTGTTGTATGAGGGTTAAGGGTTAAGAAAACTCTCAGGCAAATATATTACATTCATTCTGTTCCGTGCTAGGAGATAGTCGTCATATTTTTTATTTGAATGGAATATGATTTCATCATTGATGGTGAATGGAAGAACTATTTGGTTAAATCTGATCCCTCCATCTTCTGTTATATACAACATTTTGACTCCACCAATCAGATAAACCTAAAGAGAGAATATAAAATATTACATTTTGATTATAAATCAAAGATTGAGAGGGTTGGAAATGAACCCTTTCCCACACACGGTGACACCAGAAATCTGCAGCAGATAATTTTGAAATCATCCAGGCAATTTTTCTGCAAAATCTCTAAAAACTTGAAGTCTAGTTAAAGAATAAAATTGAAAGCATTGTGGCAAAAGGAGAAATTGCTCATTATGTTTACAATGTTTTTCAAAAGTCTTCTTCTTCAGATGCATTGAAAGGTGTCAATAAGTGGGAAAGGGTTAATAACGAATTGCAGTAAACACTTTTCCCACATATAGACTTATTTTGATGCATCTGCAGTAGGTGACTTTGGAAAACATTGTGACAAAAGAATAAATTGCTCATGAGCAATTTCTCATTTTGCTACAATGTTTTCAACTCTATTAATTAATCAAACTTTTACATTTATAGAGATTTTCCATATTTTTCACTAAATGTTTTAAAAGTCGTCTGCTGCAGATTGGTTGCATGTGGGAAAGATTTAAATTGCATCCTGTTTTTTATATATATCACTATTTGGTCATAACCATTCTTGGGACTCCTCCAGCGAGCATGTTCGACTGGATGGCAAATGGAATGATTGATCTGGATTGTTGATGGTCGCAAAACCCTGAGTCAGTTATTGTGTGGTGTGGTCCATATGATTACCCGTAATTCACTAAACAGTTTAATGGTACAGATACTTAAGAAATCCCTGCAATGGACTACACTTGAAAATATTGTCAGAACATATTAGCAATTCCTTGTTTCAACTATGTATCAAATAATTATATATGCATTAACCCTTTCCCTCATACGACAATTCTGCAGCAGACGACTTTGAACATATTTTGTCAAATAATGGAAAATCTCTATAATTGAATGGATAACATTGTGTCAAAAGGAGAAATTGCACGTTTTGTGCAATTTCTTCTTTTGTCACTATGTTTTCAAAAAGCCGTCTGCTGCAGAGGCGTCAGAAAGCGTCTATATGAGGGAAAGGGTTAAGAAATCACTGCAATGGACTACACTTGAAAATATTGTCAGAAAATATTAGCAATTCCTTGTTTCAACTATGTATCAAATAATTATACATTCATTAATCAAGATGTGTTCTCCTCGTGAATGAAGATTGCATACAAGATGTGGCTCCTATAGTGTTGGATGAAAATTGAGGCCTCTAGGAGTTTACAAGTTTTTTATAAAATCTGATATAATGACCAAGTTTTTGTTCACATTGTAACAGTTGATGACAGGCTTCTAGATCATTCACAAGGTAATTGTTAATGACAGACACATGGTGATCCCAATAACTCATGTTGAGCACTTTGTGCTCAGGTGAACTAAAGATTTAACCCTTTCCCTCATACGACAATTCTGCAGCAGACGACTTTTAATGTCAAAACATAGAAAATCTCCATAAATGAATGGATAACCTATGACAAAAAGTGGAAAACATTGTGGCAAAAGGAGAAATTGCACGTTTTGTGCAATTTCTTCTTTTGTCACTATGTTTTCAAAAAGCTGTCTGCTGCAGAGGCGTCAAAAAGCGTCTATATGAGGAAAACGGTTAATCAACTTCTATTTTTCTTTGAATGTTTTCTAAAGTTGTGTGTGTATCAGGTAAAGGTTTTTACTTACTTTCTTTGCATCAAAGGGGTTTCTTTGTAAACCATTGTGTTTTTTGATGGGCGTCTTTATCTGGTTATCAATTATGGCGTAGTTTTTACCAAAGTCTATGCTGTAAAATCACATATTGAAAACGTTTAACCCTATCCCACATACGACTAATCTTCAGCAGATGTCTTTGAAAACATTTAAGCAAAATTGTGAAGAAAACTCTTAATAAGGCCAAATTGTTTTCAAAAGTTGCTTGCTGCAGAGGCATCAGAAAGTGTCCGTATGTGGAAAAAGGTTTAAACATTTAAGCTATTTCTCCTTATTCCCCAATGTTTTCAAATATCTTCTGCTGCACATACTTCAATCGTATCGGCTTATTGGAAGGATTGAATTTCTTTTCTGCATGAATTTCAAGTTTCTGACAGTTTGGGATAGGTTCTGACATTTGAAGGTAATTTTGAATGCAAACAAAAAATGTTCTACAAAAAAAGCTTAACTGCTTTTTTTCTCAGATAACCATATAAGGTAAAATGTTAACTCTTTCCCTGAAACAGACAACTGTTAACACCTTAAAGTTTTGAAAACATTGTCATTTCAGATTTCACAATCAAGGTATTTTCAGAGCAGAGGGTCTTTTAACCCCATTCCCTCATACAATAAGTCTGCAGCTGACAACTTTGAATACTTCTATGCAAAAATATGGAAAATCTCTATAACATCAGGCATAATTGCTGAAAAAAGTTAAAAACATTACAGCAAATGAAGAAATGTCTAATTTTGAGCAATTTCTTGTTATTTGCCACAATGTTTTCCAAAGGTGTCTGCTGCAGAAGCGTCAGAAAGCATCTGTATGAGGGAAAAGGGTTTAAATAGGATATCAGGTAAATGTTTAACCCATTCCCACATAGAACAAATTTGCGGCAGGTGACTTTCAAAATATATAGGAAAAATCACTTAAAATTTAAGAATAATAATGTTTAACAAATAACTATTAAATAGAGATGAAAACATTCTGGATTAATTTCTCCTTTTGTCACAAGTTTTTAGAAGGCATCAACTGCAGGTGTCTGTATGTCGAAAAAGGTTTAATGATATATGGTAATACAGAATGAATGTATAATGCTTCAATATTTTCCGTACTCCTAAAACCAATTCCCTGCTAAAACTTGTGAAGAAGATAACTTCAGGGTCTAAATGCAATATGCCAACATCCCATACCCAAATTAAGTTGAAAACATTGTGGAAAAAAGAGAAATTGCTCACCATGAGCAATTTCTACTTTTTCACTACTTGAGCATTAAAATGGGTGTGCAAATGGGAAAGGGCCAAATGTTAACCCTTTTCCACATACAACAAATCTGCAGTAGACGACATTATTATCAAGTACAAAATATAGAAAATCTCTATAAAAGATTATTAATACGAGTTGAAATTATTGTTTTGCCACAATGATTTCAATAGTTGTCTACTGCAGAGGCTTCAGAAAGTGTCTGTATGTGGGAAAGATTTAGCTAATATAATAAGATCCCATTTTGCCCGATATGGCTCATTTGTTTCTTACCTCCTGTACACAGTAGAATTCATAGCTACACCACCTAGCTCTTCAGTTGTTACAATGATTAGTGTCTGGAAGAAAAAAACAGCATTTTCATCTATAAACTAGTTAACGCTTTCTTTCATACATCAAATCTTCAGCAGACAATTTTGAAGTCATCTGTGGGAAAATTAGCAAAATCTCTATAAATGAAAGATTAAATATTGAGTAGAACTGAAAATATTGTGGCAAAAGGAGAAATTGCTTGTTTTGAGCAATTTCTTCTTTTGTCACAATGTTTTCAAAATGTCGTCAAATAGTGTCTATATGTGGGAAAGGGTTAACCTTTTTTCTCACACAGGCAACTATTTGTCACCTTTATATCAGACGTCTTGTTGAAATCATAGCGGGAAAAGAAAGTTTTCAATATAAGTAATTTCTCCTTGTCCCCCAATGTTTTCAATGCTGTATCAAAATTACACACTCAAACTTGTAGATGTTAAAATACTTTTTCTCAAATGTTTTCAAATCAGACAACTCTGTAAATGACAAATAAAGGAAAGGAAGAGATCACATGCTGGCATGGAAAAGTGAATGTATAATCTTAATATAGATGTTTTCCAAAGTCTGCTGTAGAGGATATTTGAAACCATGTAGGAAAGGAAGAGATCACATGCTGGCATGGACAAGTGAATGTATAATCTTAAAATAGATGTTTTCCAAAGTCTTCTGTAGAGGATATTTGAAACTATGCTTTTAAATCTTTCCAACATACAACAAATATGCACAAGACGAGTTAAAAATATTTGATGAAAAATTTGGGAAATCCATTTTATAAATGAAGTACATGCATAGCTATTGAATCAAGTTGAAACAAGAAACCGCTGAAGACGGTAAGGCCGGATTGTCGGCAATTTGACCTTGAAAATCGACAAACTAAGGTCAAGGTCAAAGTAACAATAGAAATCAATAGAACTTGTTACTGGTTACCTTCAGGCAAAATTTCAAGTTTGCAACCCTTTCTTGTGCTGAGATTTTGCTTAACCAGAAACTTTAACCATTTTGCCTAACCTAAAACTTTAACCAAAATGTTGACGGACAGACAGACAGACAGACATCGCCAATCTAAAGACCGGAATTGCTTAAGCAATCCGGCCAAAAATGATGGACCTGGATAGCTCATGAAATGTGAATTGTCATCCCAACCACAATAACTAATTTTGCAGTCAGGTAAGCCAATACAAGAGGCCCAAGAGGACTACAGAGGGAACAAGAGCGCCAAATGTCACAAAATACGCCCATCCTGTTTTTCTGAGACCAAGTATAGTGATAATTGGTTGTACATCAGCCAAACCTAGAGAGTGGACACTGTTAGTACAGTTTTGGCCATTTCGAGGGACATAATTTTGTAGTGACTAAGATAACGTTGTTAGTTATCAAACCTGACGAAGATATTCTGCCGATCAATATATTGTCTAAATGTGGTGATGATCGGAAAAAGGCTTCACAAGTTATTTAGCTGACAAGACCAATTTAGGTAATTTCTATAATTAAAGGGCAATAACTCTCTATTGACTGGAGCAATATGGCTAGTTATCGAACTTGTCCGAGATATTAAGCCAATACACATTCTGACCAAATTTGGTGATGATTGGATAAAGGCTTCTAAAGTTATTGAGATGACAAGACCAATTTTAGGTAATTTCTATAATTAAAGGGCAATAACTCTTGATTGACTAATGCGATATGGCTAGTTATCAAACTTGTCCGAGATATTATGACAATACACATTCTGACCAAATTTGGTGATGATTGGACAAAGGCTTCTAAAGTCATTGAGCTGACAAGACAAATTTTAGGTAATTTCTATAATTAAAGGGCAATAACTCTTGATTGACTACAGCGATATGTCTAGTTATCAAACTTGTCCGAGATATTATCCCAATACACATTTTGATCAAATTTGGTGATGATTGGACAAAGGCTTCTAAAGTTATTAAGCTGACAACATACTGGACGCCGCCTGCCAGCCCGCCCGCCCGTACGTTGCAGGTAAAACTATAATACGATCCGTTTTTTTCAAACTCAAGAAATGTTTATGTATCAGTTAGTATTTAACAAAAATATTTCTAAGCTTTTCCCCATACATGTATATCTCTATGTAAAACAGGTGACCGCCAGGGGGGGGGGGGGGGGCCAATTCTGACCCTTGAAGTATAATTTGAATTATCTTGGTAAAGGACAACTAGATAATGCTTCACACCAAATATCTAGGCTCTAGGCCTTTCTGTTTTTCCCTATATATCTCTATGAAATACAAGTGATTCCGGGTTGGGGCCAATTTTGATCCCAGGGGCATAATTTGAACAATCTTTGTAGAGGACCAGTCGACAATGCTACACAATAAATATCGAACCTCTAGGCCTTTCAGTTTCAGACAAAAACTTTTTTTTAAGTTTTCCCTATATATTTCTATCTAAAACAAGTGACTCCAGGATGGGGCCAATTTTGACCCAAGGGGCATAATTTGAACAATCTTTGTAAAGGATTACTAGATTTGCCACACACCAAATATCTGAGCTCTAGGCCTTTCGGTTTCATACAAGAAGATTTAACAAGAGGCCCATGAGGGCCTATGCTCTACTGGTATGGTTCTTTTCAATCCAGAGCATGTATGTATGGTGAAGATCGGATAGTAAATGGAGGCTCTTTTGTGTTCACAAGCTGTATTATAGCAATTTTGACAATTTCAAGGGCCATAATCAAGTCTTGCATTGGCGGATCTGGCTGGTCTGCGAAAGGAACTGAGCTCTCATTAATATTTAACTACATCTGAGTTTGGTGAAGATCAGATAGTAAATGGAGGCTCTTTTGTGTTCACAAGCTGGCTGGTTTGCGAAAGGAACCGAGCTCTCATGGATATCTAACTTCTGTATAAGTTTGATTGAGATACAATCAAAACTAAAGACTTTATCGTGTTCACAAGCGCTATTATAGCAATTTTGACAATTCCAAGGGCCATAATCCAGTCTTGCATGGGCGGATCTGTCTGGTTTGCGAAAGGAACCAAGCTCTCATGGATATCTAACTACTGTAATAATTGTAATTATACAGTTAAGTTTGATTGAGGTACAATCAAAACTGAAGACTGTATCGCGTTCACAAGCAATTGTTTACGGACAGACAACGGACACCACACCACGGCATAAGCTCTTCTGGCCTTTGGCCAGTAGAGCTAGAAACAAGATGATTTTTGAAGTTTTCACTGTATATTCATATAATGAAATCAAGCCCCACCCCCTGACAGCCATGTTTTTCAAAGGATGGGAATAATTTTAACAAATCTTTGTGGAGGGTCACCAAAGACATATTTGTACCAAATTATCTTTAAATCGGGTCCGTACTTTTGAACAAGAAGATTTTTATAGTTTTAACAATGTACATATAAGGAAAACAAGCCCCCCCCTTTTCACCTCTGATTGGTGCGTAAGCGAGATAAAAAGTAGATCTTGCTCATGAGCCATTTCTCTTTTTCTACAATGTTTTCAAAAGTTGTCAGCTGCAGAAGCATCAAAGCATGTCTGTAGCTGGGAAAGGGGGGTTAACAGATGTTTCAATCTGTCTATACAGTCCATTCTCTTCTTGGATGGAGAGTTAAAAATTAATATATTGTGTAAAGGGTTAACCCTTTACCACGCACAGATGCCTCTGCAGTAGATGACTTTTGAAAACATTGTGGCAAAAGTAGAAATTGCTTATTTCTGTTTTTGCCACAATGTTTTCAATTATTTCCAGTAATTATGGAGTCATTTATAGAGATTTTCCGTATTTTTGACTAGATGTTTGTAGTCATCTACTGCAGATTTGTTGTATACCGTAAAGGGTTAAATGTCTTCTTTAACCCTTTCCCACATACAGAAAAATGCGTCTATAAAGGTTAACCCTTTACCTCATATAGATGCTTTCTCACGCATCTGCAGCCGACGGCCTTTTGAAAATGAGAAATTGCTCAAAACAAGATATTTTTGAGAAGCTATTTTTAAAGTTGTCTGCTATAGATTTGCTGTTTGAGGGAAAGGGTTAACTGTCTTCCCCCAGTTCCTGGTTGCAGATATAGCGGTAATAGGATACAGGAAGTATTCTGTCCTTATCATCAGGAAACAGTATACCCCATCAACAATGAACGGGATGAGGACAGATGACTTCTATAAAACATCATAACACAAATAATTATAATGAAAATATCTATGATGAAAGTATATATTTTTTTTTCAATCGAGTTGAAAACATTGAGGGAAAATTAAAGGAATTGCTCATAATGCCACAATTTTTTCAAAAAAAGTTGTCTGCTGTGGAATTTTAAACAGATTATTTTTGAAGCCTCTGCGTCTGACAACTTTAAGTATATATTGTGGGAAAAGGAGAAAATTGTCAAAATAAATACTGGTACATTTGTAATTTCTCTTTTTCCAACAACTTCTTTTTTACTCATTAGATATCAAAATTATACTGGTGATTTTCCTTTTCCCAATTTCTTTTTTACTCTACAGACATCGAATATATTTTTCAGATAATATTACAAAGCAACTACATAAAAATGCAGCTAATCAGATATCACCAGGTGATATTATGTTACACCATTGCTATATAACAATTTAACAAACATCCTGCTTCTTGAGATGTTAATACCATTCAACAATTAACCATCTAACATTTACCCTCATATTGAAAACTTTCAACTTTTACTTCTACTGTGTATATAATGATATACTATACTGCTTATTTAAATATTATGCATAAAAAATCTGCGATATTTTTAATTATACAGTCTCTTGTAATTCTAATATTGAATGGCTATGTACATTGTATGTGTTATTGAGATGTTTTATATGTGTGTTTGTACATAGATGAGACTTAAATAAAGATAATATATATATATATATTGACAGATGTTTCTACAGCAGACAACACTTTCGGAAAAGGGATAATTGCTCAAAGCTTGCAATTCTTTCCTATCCTCACAATGTATTTAAATTTAAATTCAACACCTATATTTCTACATACAGGTATTTCAATACTTATCACATGTGCTTTCCAAGCAGATGAGTTTAAATTTACCTTTCATGGAAAGGATTAATCTGCAAATTAATTATCCCATTTCCCACATTCAAAATACAAGCATCAGACAGCTTCGAAAACATTTAACCCTTTCCCTCATACGACAATTTTGCAGCAGACAACTTTGAACATAATAGAAAATCTCTATATAAATTGAATGAATAACCTATGACTAAAAGTGGAAAACACTGTGGCAAAAGGAGAAATTGCTTGTTTTGAGCAATTTTTTCTTTTGACATTATGTTTTCAAAAAGCCGTCTGTTGCAGAAGCGTCTATATGAGGCGTCAGAAAGTGTCTATATGAGGGAAAAGGTTAAACAAAAATATGGAAAAGTTCTTTAAAAAAGTAAACTTAATATTGAATAAATTCAATAATGCAAGAAATATTGCCAGAAAGGGTCTGTATGTGTGAAAGTGTAAATATGTTATTTTTTCTTAAATCCAAGAAAAAATGAGTTAACCCTTTCCCTCATATGACAATTCTGCAGCAGACGACTTTGAACATATTTTGTCAAAAAATGGAAAATCTCTATAATTGAATTTAACCTATGACTAAAAGTGGAAAACATTGTTGCAAAAGCCGTCTGCTGCAGAGGGGTCCGAAAGCGTCTATATGAGGGAAAGGGTTAATATTAAAATAAAAATAAAAATATTAGAACTTTTGCTTATTGTCCTGTTACCATTTACTGGGACTTTTTTTTTTGGATTTTTTTATCCCATTGTCAAAATACCTACCCCATCATTTTCTCCAGCCCATGCCAAGGCCATGGCATACTTTGTCTCATTTGTAAAGGTATACTGAAAATGGAAAAAATATAATAATATCACACTAGTTACCCCCTTTTCCACATACAACAAATATGAGCAATTTGTCATTTTGCCACAGTTTTTTCCAAAATCTTCTACAGGTTGGAAAGCGTTACTCTGCAGAAGCATGTTCAGTAGATTTAGTATTTGTCTTCTCCATTTTTTTGTCTTTTCTCTCTCAAAAATTCTTTACTGTACTTGGTTCTTCTGAGCAATGAAAGCCAATCGGTTGTCATTTGTCTTTTCTATTCTTTAGTGAAACTACATATTGCGAAAGTAACCAGGTAGAAATTACGTTCGAGTCTCACTGGTCAACCAGATAAAGTCAATAAATAGCACCACACATGTGTAAATGATTAAATCAGTATGTCACATGATTATTATAATAAAGCATCTACTTGGTGTGGTGATTAGCCCTTTCCCTCATACGACATTTCTGCAGCAGACGACTTTGAACGTTTTTTTTTTATCAAAACGTAGAAAATCTCCATAATTGAATGGATAAGTGGAAAACTTTTGTCACTATGTTTTCAAAAAGCCATCTGCTGCAGAGGCATCAGAAAGCGTCTATATGAGGGAAAGGGTTAAAGTCTGACTGCTCAGGGCCTCTGCTATCGGACGCCAAATGAGGAAAAAAAATACAAAGGGACGAAAGAAAAAAAAATTGATGAAAACGGTTGCGAAAGAAAAATATCGGGAAAAAATTCAGCCGCCATTTTGTTGATATAAATGCTCTAAGCAACGTATTTTTTCAACAACGCAAGCAAGCTATCGATTTTTTTCTCTCTGTGTATATCTAGTTTATCGCGATAACTTTTACAGGTAACCAGTGGTATGTTTGACCAAACACTTTCGGGTGAGGACATTTAAAGAAGTTTATTTTTAGTGTAGCTTATCGCGATAACTTTTACAGGTAACCAGTGGTATGTTTGACCAAACACTTTCGGGTGAGGACATTTAAAGAAGTTTATTTTAAGTGTTGAAAATATAGTTTTATGAAACTCTAGTGAAAAACATAAGTACAGTCGAACCTCGTTAATCCGGACACTTTGGTTCCCAGAGAAAAAAGTCCGGATTGCGAATCTTCCGGATTAACGATTTCTTATTTTGCCTACGCCAAATTTTCTTCTCAGCATAACAATAGGAGTCAAAGAATGGGACCCAATATTTCCCCAGATATTGCGCGGATACTTGATTATAATTGAGGGAAATTCATTCAAAATAGTTTTGCAAACTGTCAGCGATATTGTATTTACCATTTACCTCTAGATACTGTTTGTCGTAAGCAAAGCTTTATCATGAGATGTACAACACATAGATAACCAGTACGTAAACATGTACGTTTTTGAAAAAATGAACGTCAAAATAAAAAAATATTGAACAACTTATTATTTTTGTCAGATCTACACTTGTCTCTGAGTCAAAATATCGAAATTTTAGTCTCAAAATCAGTTTAGATCTGTTTGACAATTTGGCTGCTATTTTATGGCTGCTAATCAAAGTAAACAATGACACCAATTGCAGATTATTGAACAGCCTTAGGCTATTACATTGTATACAGCTTTAACACCTTTTAGGACAAACGGACACTACAGAAAACAATGACACAGACTAATTGAGTAAAAACATATATACTGTCTATGTTTTCTGTATGCTGTACAGTCATGTACATTACTGTTTGGACTTCCGGACTAACGAAACGGATTATATGTGTAAATGGTCAATCCATTCCCGATTTTTTTGTCCGGTTCCGGAACGCGAATTTCCGTATTAACAGAGAATAATTAAGCATAAAAAATCCGTTCCCTGAAATTTTTGTCCGGATCGCGAATTTTCCGGATTAACGGCGTCCGGTTTAACGAGGTTCGACTGTAATTGATTCAAAGAACAATAGTGTATATAAACTGAATGGAAATGGCAATCAGTACCATATGCTCGCCAAATAGTTAACTCTACACAGCAAGGGTAAACAAAATTAAATCATTCAATCAGTACCATTCTTAAAATGGCTTCTAAACGTAAACTAGACAAAAAAAATGAAGCTTATGCTAGAAACTTTCATGGAAAGTTGGAAATGACTGGCTCAGTTAATATGATCCTGTTTCAAAGTTAATGCAATGCATAATTTGAAATAAAACACAATGTAGAAAAAATTTTACCTCTGGATTATTATGGCCCGATATACACTCTTAACCCTTTCCCACATACAACAAATCTGCAGCAGACGACTTTGAAAACATACCAAAATAGGCAACTCCTTTTAATTTAATTTTAAATTAAAATGAAAGTACAATAATTGAACAGAGTTGAGATCATGGTGACAAAAGGAAAAACGAGCAATTTCTTCTTTTGTGGCCATGTTTTCAAAAAGCTGTCTGCTGCATAGGCGTCTATATGAGGGAAAGGGTTAAAGAAAGAAAATGACAACTGTTTACTTTGCTGCAAAGCAAATTTTGTAATGATAGTTATTTTAGTATACTACATAACAAATGTGCTATTAGTAAAGGAAATAAAAGAAGAAACAATGTATTTGATTTTACTGTTGTTTTTTTAAAAAAATCCTTAGTCCATTGGCTCCAACTTCTTTTTCAATTTGGCGACTGTGTTGGCAAAACAAATTTTTTGTCCAGGGGAAGCCCTGCTGCTAATTGACAAATTGTTGGCGAGGGATTAGATCATATTGTGGTTTCCCAACATTTTAACAAATATCTTGAATTCGGAAAAGTCAAAAATCCCGTCCGTGCAATCATACACAAGTCTTACCGACTTACCTCATCATCAATAGAAGTTGTTCTCAATAGACTGGTCAGTTTCTGTTTCTCCGAGCTGCATTTCTCGTCGTTCCCGGGGGCATCTCTACGAAACACTTTGTGATTTGAAATAGATATTTTATCCAAGAAACTTGGTTCAAAACGTACAACTGACTGCGATGCTATTTCGTCGACAGTAAAAATGAGAAAAATGGTAAGCAACCGTAGAAAATTATCTAAAAGTTCCGTATTCGCCATCTTGATGTGTTGTGACTTATCACATGACCAATTGTTGTTATTGTTATTGGTTTTTCTTATTTTTCAATTTCGCTCCTACCAAATTTCGCTATTTTCTTTTCGACAAGGACGCAGGTAAAATAACTAAAACAATATACATGTATGAGATTAACAAATATATATGATCTGAAAGTTTTTATCAGTTTTCTCTTCCTGCTAAAATATATTAAATTTCAAATATTCCAAATTGTGTATACATAACACTTTTTAATACTGTTTGTTTTTTCATTGCTCAAAGTCAACTGCATGGGACTACTAATATGTATTTGCAGGGACGTAGGAAGGTGTACAATGCAGTATGCAAGAAAGATTTCACCACACACAAAATTGTCAATGTCATTTTGGACGAAATTGGGCTGGGACGAAACTGTTTTTCACATACTGCACTTTCACTTCTTATCTACGTCCTTGGAAGATCTTAACTAAATATTATCAAATCAATTTCCAATGCATCCTATACACATTTACAATGAATTTAAACTCAACGTCATATATTCAATGCATTCCGAGGAAGGTATACACTAATACACTAATTTCTACCCAAACATTTGTTTAGGGACTATTTAGATAAGATCAGCATGACCACGGATGTCTTTGGCGTAATTTGACAAATTTGGCACAACTGTTCCATGGATGACCTTCTTCCAAAAAAAAAAAAAAAATCAAATGAGCCTTTCCATGAGAAAACCAACAGTGTTGACTCTGCGTAAAGTATGAACCCGGATCAGCCTAATCATTACTCTTTAACCTCTACCCCCCGCTTGAGACGGAATATGTCGGACCTGGTGGCTACGCGGATTGCGCGGACTGATCAGGATCGATATATTTCGAAGAGTCAATGATGTTGGTTTTCTCGTGGAACGGCTCAAAGTATTCCTATCATAGGGGGCGGTCGGCTTTTCATTATGGGTGTAATTTGGACAGTCGTCTGCTGCAGATAGGTTGTTTGGCAAACCTGTAGCATTTCTATAAACCTAATACGAGTACATTGTGTATTGAATAGAGTTATAAACAGTGTAACAATAAGTAGTTTCTCCTTTGAAACTGCCAATTTGAAAACAGGAGGACCTTGTTGGCACTATGTCGCTCACCTGAGTGCAAGAGCTCACACGTATACACATGCACGACATGAAGAGTCAAAGGAAAGTTTGACAGCAGGTTTAGGCAGAATATTTTGAAGAAATAGGCCTTTGTCAATATGAAATCAACTTCCACCAAGTAGAATTATTCACTTAACCATGCACTAGACTGGGAGAAAGTGTTTGATCAATGCAAAACTCATCAAGACAATTAATCTGACAAAAATTCAAAATGCGGCCTCCAGAGTATTAACAAGAATTTCCTTCAATTTTGCCTAGTGACCTAGTTTTAAATCCGGCATGGCCCATATTCGAACCAGGCATTGAAATCATTAAGATAAACATTCTGACATAATTTTAAAAAATGTTGACAAGATCTTCCTTCAATTTAGCCTAGTGACCTAGTTTTTAAACAGACATGACAAATATTCAAACTTGGCCTACATATCATCAAGACAAATGTTCTCATACAGTTTAAACATTCTCAAGTTAAAAATGCAGCCTCCAGATCGGTTAACAATATTTCCCTTCAATTTGGCCAAAGACCTAATAAAACATGTGTTATTAGGTCTTTGATTTGGCCTAGTGACCTAGTTTCTGACTCAATATGACCCATATTCTAACTTGACCTTAATATTATTAAGACAAACATTTTGACAAAATTCCAAACTGCTGAAGCAAAAATTGTTATTAGTGGCCCAGTTCTAACATAGTTCCAAAAGAATGTTATTTTGCTTAATTTGCGTTGATAGGTCTTTTCGTAGTTGTATTTGGCTAATGTTATTGCTTCTGTTGCTTTGTTCCTTGCATATTTTACCGGCTCAAAGTTTTCAGTAGTTTTGAAAGGAAGTTTATTATTACATCTTGGGTTTATTAAATTTGAGTTGACTATTTTACCGATATTTCACGACAGGTTCCGGCATTTATCAGGCATATAGTTGGTTGTTGTTGTAGGTGAACTTTCGGTTTGTTATCCCACCTCTGACAGGTATTTCTACGAAGCGATCATTTCGTGCTGATTTGTTTTTCAAGGTTTTTTTATAGCTACATATACGATCGGTTAATTTTCTATGAAGATACTCTGATTATAATGGTACAAGTGTCATGGAAATTTTATATGAGTCAACTTTTTTATTAGCATAATTTGTCTTTTGATGTGACATCCGTAACTCCGTTTGAACTTTAAACCATTCTTTAACCCTTTCCCTCATACAACAATTCTGCAGCAACCGACTATTTTGTCAAAACACGGAAAATCTCTATTATCGAATCCTATGACTGAAAGTGGAAAACATTGTGGCAAAAGGAGAAATTGCTCGTTTTGAGCAATTTCTTCTTTTGCCACTATTTTTTTCAAAAAGCATTTTGCTGCAGAGGCGTCAGAAAGCGTCTATATGAGGGAAAGTGTTAAGTTATCTTTATTACTGTTGTGATATATATCGCGGCTTTTGGAGTGTGCCAAGAATATGCTATCAAAACGCTTATTTGGGAAAATCAATTGTAACGAAAACGTTCGGTATACGTTGCATTTGATATGCAAATTTACATCACCGTTTCGAAGTGATGTAGTTTAGGGTTACATATATAAGACAAGTGGACCCCGTTAGGGTTGAGTACACTTTTCGCTGAAGGGATCTTCTGCGTCTTTAGCCCTGCACGTTACTCAATTATTTCTAATATATAACATTGTTTAAATTTGTTTGCTAGTTTAATTAAACTATTTAGGTTAGTTAAAATGAAAGCAAAAATAAAAAACCTTTCAGTAAGAACAACTACATAAAAGACTTCCCTTGAGAAAACCCACATTGTATCCTGTGTAAAGTATCGACCTGGATCAGCCTAGGCATGTCACACAGGCTAACCCTGACAGACGCTTTTCGCCGAGCTTGTGGATTTTCTGTTTGAGGAATCATTACTCTATATAGCACTATCCTCCTTAAACGGAATGTGTCGGCCCGGATTAGCCTTATCTAGTTTGATACATTATGCAGAGTCCATAATGTTAGTTTGGACGGCTCATATACATTGGCTATCTATGAAGGACTACTATAAATGGCAATAGAATGTAATCGGATAAAGAGCTGACAATAGGGTATTTGACCAAGAACATCTCAGCCAGTGATCAGTTGCTTCAACATCACAGCAAAACCACTACGAAAAACTGCATTTTTAGCATATTTTCAAACATTACTTAATTTGTGAAAAATATTGATTAATGGAGGATTGGATAAATTACCAAGCAATGTTCATGCAGATGTTGTCTTTTTTCTACAACTGCACCACTGCAGCTGCCTTGTGAAAACAAAGGGGGGGGGGGGGGGGGGGGGGGGGGGGGGGGGGGATAGGGAATATCATATCAATTTATGAAAAGATTCTCCTTTTCCCTTAATTTGTTCTGCTTTTTGTCAAAACTATTCTTTCAATTATCCAGATATTTTAACCGTTAAGATATATTTCAGGTTATTAAACAGTGAAAAAAAGAGAGGACCTGGTAAAGTAAAAAGTTATGGAAACTGTGAATCCACCCCTCCAGTTTGCACCATTTAGTAGTTTTCTTGACGGTGGATTCTGGCACAAGTTGTCTTCAAATAAACTCAATGTTTATGGGTTAGATGATACTGCTAAAGGGGGAGTAGGGAATATCATATCAATTTATGAAAAGATTCTCCTTTTCCCCTTAATTTGTTCTGCTTTTTGTCAAAACTATTCTTTCAATTATCCAGATATTTTAACCGTTAAGATATATTTCAGGTTATTAAACAGTGAAAAAAAGAGAGGACCTGGTAAAGTAAAAAGTTATGGAAACTGTGAATCCACCCCTCCAGTTTGCACCATTTAGTAGTTTTCTTGACGGTGGATTCTGGCACAAGTTGTCTTCAAATAAACTCAATGTTTATGGGTTAGATGATACTGCTAAACAGTTACAGGGATTTTACTTTAATGGTAAGTTTTAGCCACATGACTTGATATGTGCAAGTTTATCATAAACAATATCAAATTGTGACATAAACTGTTTATGTCACATAACTTGATATTGTTTCTGAAAAGCTTTCTTTCATCATTTGATCTTCTGTAACTGTATGTTTAAATAATTTGCAAAGCAACAGATTTTAAGTTACCAAATCATTAAATTCATATTTCATTTTTAACTTGACTATTCGAAGAATAAGGAGGGCTATTGCAGTCTCTATTTAGCTTGCATTTTCGAAGAATAAGGATGACTATTGTAGTCGCTTTTGCATTGGCATCAGTGTTGCAGATTTAGTTAAAGTTTTGTATGCAAGACATTTTCTCAAAAATGCACAGATGCTTTTGCTTTCAAACTCTATACACTTATTAAACATCATTAAATGACCTTGCAGAACAAATCCAATAACTCTATAACTGATACCCCTATGTTCTTAGAAAATTTGGTTAACGTTTTGCATGCAACACTTTTTTTCACGAACCACAGATGCTTTTACCTTGGAACTTCACACACTTATTGGGGGACATCAAATTAGCTTCCAGGTCAAGTCCCAAAACTCTGCATCAAATATGGTCTGAATTATGCCCCTTTTTGGACTTGGAAAATTTGGTTATAGTGTTGCATGCAATGCCTTTTCTCACAAACTTATTGGATGTCATCACATAGAAATTCTATGACCTGATAAATAAATGAACAGAGGTTACAGATGACACCCTACATGTATGCAAATTTGTCAACATTCACAGTCCAAACAAAACAATCACCGGTTACAGCCATATCTTTAACTATCATACCACTGTTTACTATAGTATCACATGGCCGAATAGTACAGCATGCTGTGTTACGGACAGCTCTTGTTCAAATTCAAATGATTTATGTGATATATTGGCATCTAATAAAATACATACAATAATGATAACACAATCGATTAACCCTTAACCACATCTAGACACTTTTTGACTCCTCTGCAGCAGACAACTTTTAAAAACATCTTGACAAAAGAAGAAATTTGTCAAATTGAGCAATTTCTCCTTTTGCCACAATGTGTTAAAACAAGAGGGTTTGAAAAAGTGAAAGTGGAAAGACAGTGAACAGAGAAAGTAACTCAAGGACGTCAAGGTGTTTCCCTGCGAACCCAAGCAGCACAATAGTATAAATGATTCATCAAGGGAAAATACTTTCAGTTAGTACTCTTATCAATATGTTATTCATTTGTTAACCCTTTCCCTCATATAGACGCTTTCTGACGCCTCTGCAGCAGACGGCTATTTGAAAACATAGTGACAATAGGAGAAATTGGACAGAACGTGCAATTTCTCCTTTTGCCACAATGTTTCCCACTCTTAGTCATAGGTTATCCATTCAATTATAGAGATTTTCTACTTTTTGACAAACTATGTTCAAAGTCATCTGCTGCAGAATTGTCATATGAGGAAAAGGGTTAACTGGTTTCGAGACATATTTGTAAATATGATATTAAAAAAAAATGTCTTAATTTTTTCTTACTTTTTTGTTCTTTCAGGAGATCAGCCTGGCATGCCATGTCGAATGTCAGTTGATCATTCTTCTTTTGATATGTAAGTAGGAATATATATGTTTAAGTTTTTCTTCAATACAGACATATTTTGCATTTGACTAATTTCTGTATCAAAAATGTGAATCCCTTTTTGAACAGTATTTTCAGTTGAATTAGAAGAATTAACCCTTTCCCACCTGCAGATGTATTTGACGCTTCGGCAAAATAAATCATTTTAAAACATTGTGACAAAAGAAGATAATGAGCAATTTCTCCTTTTATCACAATGTTATTAACTTTTTAGCAAGGTTTTGCGCTGAAGTTTTCAAAGTGTTCTGCTGTAGATTTTTCGTAACTGTGAAAGGCATAATTTCCACAGAATATATATAAAAACAACTTATCGGAATTATTTAGTTTTGACCTAAAAGGCTTTCTTTTTTATTTTTTTCAGAGAACCCAAAACTCCAGCAAGATGTTTCAGAACAGAGGGGTCTTTATATAACACCAACACTATGGAGGACTTTAAGCAGAAAGATAAAAAGGCTTTACTGGATACAATGGGTTCTCAGGTAACTCCAGCTTTACTTTCAGACTATCTGGTATGCAATCTCATTTTAACCCTTTCCCTCATATAAACGCTTTCTGATGCCTCTGCAGCAGATGGTTTTTTGAAAACATAGTAACAAAATAAGAAATTGCTCAAAATTACATTTGACACAATGTTTTCCACTTTTAGTCAATAGGTTATCCATTCATAAATAGAGATTTTCTATTTTTTGACAAAATATGTTCCAAGTTGTCTGCTGCAGAATTGTCGTATTAGGGAAAGGGTTAACCAGACCTACACTTATCTGTAGTAGGAAATGCTCGGATAGATCTGATGACTGCCTATTACAGGTAATTTCAAATTGATTTTGCCAATCAAATTGTCTCCTACCCAGTCATTGGTTTCAATTGCGGAGATTTCCCATATAAATAATAGATAGAGAAACGATGATGGCCGAGTGTTCTGGTTTTAAAGAACTGATTAATGGTTGACAATAGTTGTATCAAGAGATTAAATTCATTGGATAGAAAAATTAATATTTTTCAGTCAATTTAAGACAACCTTTTATGCAGTGTTGCCAGATCCAATATATGCATTGCACAGTATTGTAGTCTGATTTGATTGGTTAAAAGGGTCAAGGTCACAGTGACCTTTAACAAAAAAAAGGGAGTGGGGAATAATATTTGGCTAACATACTTGTAATTATCTTGTGCGTTTTTTTCATGTTTACTGATGAAGCTTTTCTATGGCAATACACACTACAAGGTTGATATTTTTCAGCTGGGATTTGCATACGTCTAACATAGATTACTTGTTGAATACATGAGAAGTGAAGACTCAGACAAGCCCCTTCATTCACATAGATTATCTAACCCTTTCCCTCATACGACAATTCTTCAGCAGACGACTTTGAACGTATTTTGTCAAAACATAGAAAATCTCCATGATTGAATGGATAACCTATGACAAAAAGTGGAAAACATTGTGGCAAAAGGAGAAATTGCACGTTTTGTGCAATTTCTTATTTTGTCAGTATGTTTTCAAAAAGCCGTCTGCTGCAGAGGCGTCAAAAAGGTCTATATGAGGGAAAGGGTTAAATGTGGATCAGCAGTGCTCTTTTTAGAAAATCACACTGAATGTTTTTAGTAACAGTCTTAATCCTTTTCCCACTTGCAGACACATTCTGATGCATAAGATGCAGACAACTTTTAAAATGATTGTGGCAAAAGAAGAAATTGCTCGAAAGAGCAATTTTTCCTTTGGGGACGATGATTTCAACTGTACTCAATCATTATATTTTCATTTATAGAGATTTTCCATATTTTGTGTAGATGTTTTCAAATATGTCTTCTGCAGATTTGTTGTTTTGAGGGAAAATGTTAACCCTTTCCCGCATAATGCAAATCTGCAGCAGACGACTTTGAAAATGTCTACTCAAGAATATGGAAAATCTTTACAATTGTAGTAATAATTACTGAAAAAAATTGAAAACATTGTGGCAAAAGAAGAAATTGCTTATTTTGAGCAATTGCTTCTTTTGTCACAATGTTTTCAAAAAGTCATCTGCTCAGAGGCGTCAGAAAGCGTCTATATGTGGGAAAGGATTAAGTAAATACAAGTTAATTGCCTGTGTATTTTTTTTCATCAGAGCCTTCACATTACACAATTCATTAGAACACCAGATCTACTCAATAATGATCAATTTATTTCTTCCCTTCAAATATTTTTCAACTTTGATCAAAATCTTACGCCCAATTTTTCTTAACCCTTTCCCGCAGACAACTTCTAGGAAAACATGGAAAAGGTCTTTGAACGTTATTATAATTATTGAAAAGAGTTGAAAGCATTGTGGCTAAAGGATAAATTGCCACAATGTTTTCAAAAGTCGTCTGCTGCAGAGGCCTCAGAAAGCGTCTGTATGTGGTAAAGGGTTTAAGAAACATTTTTTTCTTGTTTTTTCAAAGCATATGACTCTTGACCCTTTCCCACATACAACAAGTCTGCGGCAGACAACTTGAAAAACATCTAAACATGGAGAAACTCTCTAAATGTAATTATAATTACTGAAAAGAGTTGAAAACATTGTGGCAAAAGGAGAAATTGCTCTTTTGTGCAAGGCATCAGAAAGCATCTGTATGTGGTAAAGGGTTAAGATACATTTTTTTCCCCCAAGCATATGACACTTAATATAGTATGTCAAGTAAACTGTTCATTTGTTATTTTTTCTGTTTGTAGATATGGAAGTCAATAGCAAGTGGAGAAGCCTTGGAAAATCCTAATATATTGTTGAAGTTCTTATTGTTAACTCACGCTGTAATAATAATTCTTATTCTTTATTTACTTCTACCAGATCTTTTCCTTTTAACCCTTTCTTATGTATAACAAGTCTGAAGCAGACAACCTTGAACAGTTCAATAATTATTTAATACAGTTGAAAACATTGGCAAAAGGAGAATGTGTTCATAAGGAGCAACTTCCCCTTTTGTTAACAAAAGTTGTCTGCTACAGATGCATCAAAATGTGCCTGTAGGTTATTTTTTTGTATGTCACTGCAAAACAAATTATACAGACTTCTGCAGAAGGTGCCGAGCCCCTGTAGCTCAGTCGGTAGCGACACAGGCTGTCAATCCAGGGGTTGTGAGTTTGAATCCAAGCTCGGCCAACTTTCTTTCCGACGATTGACAAAAATAAATGCAACATGCGTCATTCGTCTTCCACCAATGGGCTTAGCCTATGTGGAAAAGCAGCCAGTTGCTTGGGAAGATTGTTGTGTGGAGTACTGGTGTGAGAAAACCAGGAAATGCATGAGTAGGTGAACTGGCCGCCGTGATATAACTGAGAAATTGTTAAAAACGCCGTTAAACCCCAAACAATCTAGCAGAAGGTAGAATAATGAATAGAATAGAAGGTAAAACAAGTAGACTTTGATCAGAACAAGCTGCTTACAACCTCATATCACAACTTTCCAGAAATTAACTGTTTTCCTTCAGTTGAATCTAAAACTATCATTTCAGGTAAACATTTTATGTATCCATACCACAGCAAAATCAATTGATGATAGGATGTACATGACAAATCCTGTAAGGATTTCAAAAACTGTTAGGGCTATTTCTTTTTATAATTTTACAAATTTTAAGAATATGAAAAGAAGAGTTTAGCAATTTTTCAAAGGAAAGAATAATTTTTACAAAACAACAATGCAGGAGAAGAGATTTTTGTTTTTAAATAATCCTTTCCCTGATATAGACACTTTCCGATGCCTCTGCAGAAGACAGCTTTTAGAAAAGATGGCGACAAAAGAAGAAATTGTTCTAAACAAGCAATTTCTCCTTTTGTCACCATGTTTTCAACTCTGTTCAACTGTTGTGTTTTCATTTAAAGGAAGTTTCCAAACAAATTCGGGTATGTTTTCAAAATCGTCTGCTGCAGAGTTGTTGCATGTGGGAAAGGTTTAATTAAAAATTTATTTATTTTTGTCATTGCTATAAAGTTCTTTCTTACATACATACAATGCAGTACATTAAATCTGCAGCAGATTTTCAAAACACCTAGGCAAAATTAATGAAGATATCCACACAAAAAAATGACCGTATAATTATTGAATAAAGTTGAAAGCATGTTTGCAAAAGGAGAAATTGCTTATCATGAGCATTTTCTTTTTTTGCCGAAATGTTTTCATAAGACATCTGCAGGTGAGAAAGGGTGAAATTAACAGTGTGCCTATTTTGTAGGATCTAAAGAAATATTATTACTACTACTGGTTTGCATTTCCATGTGTATGTCCAGCAGATGATTTCAAAATGACACAGACACCAAAGAAAATAAATGAAATACTGAAGGAAACGCAGGTAAAAAGTCATCCCCTTCCCTCTTCCCTTTGATAACGTCTTCACAAAACTATATAATTTTTCTTTAATTATTGGTTAAGTAACCTTGTTTTTCCTTGGAGCATATATTCATCATAGGAAATTGCCTGTTACAAGGAATCTCCCTAACTCTATTACGCTTTTATGCATGACAAATGTCATGCTTTATCCTTCGAAGATGAGGGGTATATTGCTTTGCACATGTCGGTCCGTCGGTAGACCAAAGCTTGTCCGAGTAATAACTCAACAATGCCTAGACCTATGGTGCTCAAACTTGACTTTGAGGTCATTTGGTCAAAGGTCAAGGTCACTGACCTTGAACGTGAAAGGTTGTCCGAGTGATAACTCAACATTACCTGCACCCATGGCCCTCAGACTTGACATTGGAGGCTGGGGATGACCAGTAGATGACCCCTATTTGTTTTGAGGTCAAAGATCAAGGTCACAGTGACCTTTAACGCGAAAAGCTTGTCCGAGTGATAACTCAACATTGCCTGCAGTCATGGCCCTCAAACTTGACATGGATGCTTGGGGTGACCAGTAGATGATCCCTTTTGATTTTGAGGTCAAAGGTCAAGATCACAGTGGCCTTGAACGTGAAAAGCTTGTCCCAACATTGCCTCGGGCCTCAAACTTGACATGGAGGCTGGGGGTAATCAGTAGATGACCCCTATTGATTTTGAATCTTGTCTGACTGATAACTCACAACATTGCAAGCACCCATGGCCTTCAAACCTAACATGGAGACTGGGGGTGACCAGTAGATGACCCCTATTGTGAGGTCATCAGGTGAAAGGTCGAGGTCACATTGACCAAGTTTGTCCTAGTGATAACTAAACAATGCCTGGACCTATGGTCCTCAAACTTGACTTAGAGGATGGGCCTGACCAGTAGATGATTCATATTGAATTTGAGGTCATCGGGTCAAAAATCAAGGTCACAGTAACCTTGAATGTGAAAAGCTTGTCTGAGTGATAACTCAACATTGCCTGCACCCTTGGCCCTCAAACTTAACATGGAGACTGGGGAGACCTGAAGATGACTCCTATTGTGAGGTCATCAGGTTAAAGGTCAAAGTCACAGTAACCAAGCTTGTTAGAGTGATAACTCAACAAAGCCTGGACCTATGGTCCTCAAACTTGTCTTGGAGGTTGGGCCTGACCAGTAGATGACCCTTTTTGACTGAAGTCATCGGGTCAAAGGTCAATAACACAGTGACCTTGAATGTGAAAAGCTTTTCCGAGTGATAACTACATTGCCTGCACCCATGGCCCTAAAACTTGACATGGAGGCTGGGAGTGACCAGTGGATGACCCCTATTGATTTTGAGGTCATCGGTTCAAAAATTGTCCAAATATTCCTGACAACATGGCACTCAGGGGGGGTATCATGTTTGACTATTGAAGTAATTTGAAATTAAGTACACTTATTAATCATTATCAGATGACTTTCTAAAGCAAAGGGCCATAACTTTTTCACACTATTTACATGAATTAAATAACAGAAATAATATAAAACAATCAATGGAAATAACCCCCACTAAATGGGAGAATAACACATCTGTTCCTTGTGCAATTAAAAGGAAACATGCCGGATATTGTTTCCTATCTGAGGTTAAGGATTCAGTAACATTTTAATCCTTTCCCTCTTACATATGAATTTTGATGTCTCTCCAGCAGAAGAATTTTGCAAACATTGTGACAAAAGGAGAAATTGCTCATAAAGAGCAATTTCTCCTTTTGCCACAATGTTTTCAACTATTCAATTGTTAGCTCCACTGGCTGAAAGCCAGTCGAGCTTATGTCATGGCGAATTGTCCGTCGTGCGTGCGTGCGTAAACTTTTTCCTTTAAACGACTTCTTCTCACTAACCACTTGGCCAATTTGGTTGAAACTTCATAGGAAGCATCCTCTCAATGTCCTCTCTTAAATTCCTTCAATTTTCTTTGATCCATCCATAATTCTGGTTTCCATGGCAACCAAAAGAAAAAAATAGTGAAAACTTAAAAAATCTTCTTCTCTGAAAGTGTCAGGCCGATTTTCAAATAATTTTGTAGAAATGTTCCTTGGGTGACCCTTTATTAGATTCCTTCAAGAAATGTTGATTGGTCGAAAAACATGGTCGCCAGAGGGCGGGGCTCTTTTGCCTTATATGACCATAGTGAAAACTTTAAAAATCTTCTTCTCCGAAAGTGTTCAGTCGTTTTTCAAATAATTTTGTAGAAATGTTCATTGGGTGACCCTGTATCAGATTCCTTCAAGCCATGTTGATTGGTCGAAAAATATGGCCGCCAGAGGGCGGGGCTATTTTGCTCTATATGACCATAGTGAAAATTTAAAAAATCTTCTTCTCCGAAAGTGTTGAGCAGATTTTCAAATAATTTTGTAGAAATGTTCTTTGGGTGACCCTCTATCAGATTCCTTCAAGCCATGTTGATTGGTTAAAAAATATGGCCGCCATGGGGTGGGGCTATTTTGCCTTATATGGCTATTGTGAAAACTTAAAAAATCTTCTCCTCCGAAAGTGTCAGGCCGATTTTCAAATAATTTTGCAGAAACATTCCTTGGGTGACACTCTACAAGATTCCTTTAAGCCATGGTGGTTGGTAAAAAATATGGCCACTAGGGGGCAGGGCTGTTTGGAGATTTGATTTTTGCCTTATGGCCGTGGAGCGATACTGGCCCTCTTGGGCCTCCTGTTATACTTTTGATTACAGAGATTTTTCATATAATGGCAAATATATTTTCAAAGTCGTCTGCTACAGATTTATTGTTTGTGGGAAAGGGTTGATCAACTCCCTATTCTGCCATGTCTAAGATGTGGTTTCAGACAGAAGGAAGGACGGAGGGAAGTCGAAGCTATATCCATTGGCCTGTGTCTGGGTATCAAAAACATGTTTAACCCTTTCCCTCACATAGACGCTTTCTGACGCCTCTGCAGCAGACGGCTTTGTGAAAACATAGTGACAAAAGAAGAAATTGCACAAAACGTGCAATTTCTCCTTTTGCCACAATGTTTTCCACTTTTAGTCATAGGTTATCCATTCAATTAAAAAAAGAGATTTTTTATTTTTTGACAAAATATGTTCAAAGTCGTCTGCTGAAGAATTGTCGTATGAGGGAAATGTTTAATTATGTACCGTTAAATTTAATTTTCTAGGTGAATCAGCTGATACAGGTTTATAATGCATTTCAAAGTCAACTGTCGGAATCTCAAGCCTATTTTATAGTCATCGTCAAGGAGAATGAGATCGTGATAGATGAGGTCAAAAATACTAACAAGTATATTGGTGCTAAGGAGAAGGTTTGTACACAGCAAAGTCAAGTTTTATGTTTTCCCTGATATAGATCCCTTTTTAGCTCGACTTTTGAAAAAAACGAGAGCTATTGTCATGACCCTGGTGTCGGTGGCGGCGGCGGCGTGGTCGTCCGGTTAAGTTTTTTTTTTCTCCCTATCAGTCGAGCGTCTGTGCCGTACGCGGTGCTCTTGTTAAAACATTATGGTAATAGGAGAAGCTACTCATGAAAAGTAATTCCTTTTTTCCCCCATAATGTTTTTAACTCCTTATTTAAATTGTAAGTGCTAAAGTTGAGCTATTGTGATCACCTTTTGTTGGTCGTTTTTCTGTCTGTCATCAGCAATTTGCTTGTTAACATTCTAGAGGCCATGTATTCATCCAATCATTATGACACATTTTTCTGTTTATTGATTTTTATGATATATAGGCAAAGTTTGATATGGGGGTCATCTTGAATAAAAAAAACTAGATCGCTAAGCCAAATTAAAGAAAAGTCTTATTGGCACTCTGGAAGCCACATGCTTAGCTCACCTGAGCACAAATAGCTCATGGTGATCTTTTAGGATCGTTGGATATCCCCGGTCAAGCATAACTTTCTTTAAATGGCGAGGTTCTTTCTCCTGAACCACTGGAACAATCTCAACCAATCTGCAACATTCTGGTTACCATGGCAACACAGAGGAGTTTTCCAACAAATGCTTTGAAACTGGTGTAAAATATGTCTGGGAAGAATGTTGTTTGGATTTTGAGTGCAAAAAAGCCAGGAAATACATGGGTAGCCAACATGATATAATTAATATACTATTGATTTTTTTTTTTTTAATTCAGTACATTTCCTGTTGAATTAATTGCAATGTGTCATTATTTGCTAAATTAATTACTGTATTTATATGTAGATGTGTTACTTGCAACATTTTCTATGTAGGCATATAAAAAGAATCCTTTCCATCATACACCAAATCTGCTGCAGACAACTTAAAAAAATATGAAGGCAAAACTCTGGAAAATCTCTTTATATGAAGGGACAATCAATGTTTGTTTGAATGGTGTTTTACGCCACTTTCAACAATATTTCAGTTTTATCCCAGCATTGTCCTGACACCATTGCTTATGTTGTAATGCTATATCACAACCTTCTTCGCTAAGGAGGGTAGCCATTTATCACCGATTTTACAGCCTTTGGTATGAACTAACCGGGTATTGAACCCTGGTCCATCCCCCTTGCAAGGCAGACATTCTAACCACTACACCACAGTGAAGACATATAATCTTTGCATACAGAAATGAGAAATTTCTCCTTTTGTCGCTATGTTTTCTAAAGTCATTTGCATTTTGGAAACAGTTAACACTAAAATACCCTTAGCAGTTTTGACTTGTAATATTAATATAGATTTCATTATAAAATTTACATTGATATAATTTTAGCTTTATTTTTAATTGTATTTATTGTCTTATTGATTGAGGTGGGTTTTTTTCCAGATTATATTTGCCTTTGCTGATCCCTGCACTTTAGATGAACACCCTGGCTGGCCTCTTAGAAACTATCTTGCTCTTCTATCTTACAATTGGTAATTACATTAACCCTTTTCTACATGCAGACACATTTTGACGCATCTGCAGCAGGTGACCTTTTGAAATCATTGTGGCAAAGGAAAAATTGCTCAGAACGAATAATTTTACCCTTACCATAATGTTATCACATCTATTTAACCCTTTCCCACATACAACAAATCTGCAGCAGACGACTTTAAAAGTATGGAAAATCTCTATAATTGTAGGCATAATTACTGAAAAGTTGAAAACATTGTGGCAAAAGGAGAATTTGCTCATTTTGAGCAATTTATCCTTTTGTCACTATGTTTTCAAAAGTATTCTGCTGCAGACGCGTCAAAATGCATGGGAAAGGGTAAATAGATTAATTTTCATCTCTAGTGATTTTCAATACTTTTGCCTACATATCTGGTGCAGATTTGTTGTATGTGGGACTTTTTTACAGTTACTTTTCTTGTCCATGTACTGTATTATATGGTAGGATTCCTTTATGATACATGTACATGTAATTGTTTATTTGTAATATTTCATTTCGCTCATTTACAAAATTAATAATATCAAATAAATAAGTTTAAGCTTTACTAAATAATGATTTCTTTGTTACTTCTGGTGGTCTATGATAATTCCAGGTTCAACTTCTGTGATAAGCAGGTTCTGCCTTTGGGATATTTCCACACAAATTGTGTGAGTACTGGTTACGTCTCCAGGAAGCAGACATCAAGCGTGATTAATATAAGCTGTAACCTTGTTTTGCAAACAATGTAAAATCAATATGTTTAAACTTAACCCTTTCCCACCTGCAGACGCATTTTGACGCAGTAGCAGCAGATAACTTTTGAAGACATTGTGGCCAAAGATGAAATTGCAGCATGATGATACAATTTCTCCTTTGGCCACAATGTTTTCAACGTTATCTAAAAATTAAGCTATCTTTTATGGAGATTTTTCAGGTTTTTGTAACTATGTTTTCAAAGTCATCTGCTGCAGATGTGTTGCATTTGGGAAAAGGATATCTGTAACTGTTCTTACTTGTGTGTTAACCCTTTCCCTCATTGAGACTCTTTCTGATGCCTCTGCAGCAGACAGCTTTTTGAAAACATAGTGACAAAAGAAGAAATTGCACAAAACGTGCAATTTCTCCTTTTGCCACAATGTTATCCATTCAATTATGTTTTGACAAAATATGTTAAAAGTCGTCTGCTGCAGAATGGCCGTATGAGGGAAAGGGTTAACTTGTTGTTGGGGTTTTTCTATATCTTATTAAGTCTTGATTAGAATCTCAAAGCTTTTGGTGTCGGTAATCCAAAGAATCTTCTCAGTGAGATAAGTCTTTTAACCCTTTCCTACATACACTATATCTGCAGTAGACGACTTTGAAAACATTTATTTGAATGGAAGCTCTATATAAATGAAAGCACATTTATTGAATAAAGTTGAAAACATTATGAGCAATTTTCTTTTTTCACATTGTTTTAAAAAGGCGTCAGAAAACATCTGTAACAATGTGTAAGGTTTAGATATTGAGTTGGTTCCTCCTTATCTGAGCCACTGTTATCTTTTTAGGGGAGGATCTTTGGATGTGGTGGACATTATGTGTTTTAGATATCAGAGTAAAGCTGGTGTCCACGACATAAATCATAGTCTCTATCTGTCCGTGAAACTCTCCGCTTTTGGCAAAAGCACAGGTATGTCAACTTGTCAACACTTTCCTACATACAACATATTTGCAGCTTATTACTTTCCAAAAATATCTAGACATAATAAGGGCAATCTCTTCTAGTGAAAAGTTAGATTAGTATAGAATGTTCATTATGAAGAATTTCACCTAATGCTACAATGTTTCCATAAAACTTGTGCTACAGACACATCAAAATGTGTCTGCAAGTCATTTATGTGATGGCACATTTGTAGGTAATTTCTGTAATGAAATTTTCAGAAGTTCTTATTGTAATATCTGCATAGTTAAAAGTTTAATGTTGAAACCAAGTTAAAACATTCTTGGAAAATAGAAAATGTACATTTGAGCAATTTCTCCTTTTAAAACCTCGTTTAAAATAGGGAGGTTGTATTGTGGGACCACTTGTAGCTTGTTGTGCATAGTTTCTTAACCCTTTCCCACATGCAACAAATCTGCACCAGATGACTTGAATCATCTGGGGAAAAATATCGAAAACCTGTAAAAGAAAGTTCAATTTTTAAAGAGAGTTGAAAACATTGTGGCAGAAGGAAAAATTATGAGTTGTCTGCTGTAGAGGCGTCAGAAAGCATCTGTATATGGGAAAAGGGTTAAAAGTGTCACCTCTCAAACTGGCGAAAGCTTTATCATAACTTGTTTACAATATTTATGTGGACAATTTCTAGACCAAGTTGGATTTCAAGCCAGATTGCAATAGTGCGCTATGACCTCTTAATTAATTCAATCTGAACTAAACTTGAGTCACAATTTTGATAGTCATAATATCTTGGCCAAGGTTGCCTTTGACAATCCAAAGATATAGCCCTTGACGAGCATATATTGTGACAGTTTAGCACTCTTGTTTTTGCCTAGAAGATTTCGAAGTTATCTGTTGCATATTCATTGTATGTCGGAAAGGGGGGGTTATTTTTAGCTCACCAGAGCACAAATTGCTCAAGGTGAGTTATTGTGATCGCCTTTTGTCCGGCGTTCGGCGTTCGTTGTCAACATTTGCTTGTTAACACTCTAGAGGCAACATTTTGCATCCAATCATCATGAAAGTTGATCAGAACATACATCTCTATCAAATCTAGGCCAAGTTCGAAACTGGGTCATTTTGGGTCATAAACTTGGTCACTAGATCAAATTAAATGAAAATCTTGTTAACACTCTGGAAGCCGCATTTTTCGCTTGAGCATGTTGAAACTTTGTCAGAATGTTTGTCTTAGTATTTCTAGGCCAAGTTCGAATATAGGTCATGTCGGGTCAAAAACTAGGTCACTAGGCCAAATTGAAGTAAAATCTTGTTAACACTCTAGCGGTCTCAATTTTGTCTTGATACTATCTAGGTCAAGTTTGAATATGGGTCATATTGGATCAGAAACTAGGTCACTAGGCCAAATTGAAGGTAAATCATGAAAACACTGTAGAAGCCGCATTTTTTGCTTCAGCAGCTTGAGATATTTTCAGAATGTTTGTCTGAATGATATCTAAGTCAAGTTCGAATATAGGTCATGTCAGATCAAAAACTAGGTCACTAGTCCAAATTTAAGCAAAATCTTGTTAACACTCTTTAAGCCGTATTTTAAACTTGAGCATGTTGAAACTTTATCAGAAAGTTTGTCCTGATGATATCTAGGCCAAGTTCGAATATGGGTTTTGTCCTGTCAAAAACTAGGTCACTAGGCCAAATTTAAGGAAAATCTTGTTAACACTCTGGAAGCCACATGTTTGGCTTGAGCATGTTGAAACTTTATCAGAATGTATGTCTTAGTGATATTTAAGCCACGTTTGAATATAGGTCATGTTGGGTTAAAAACTAGGTCACTAGGCCAAATTGAAGAACAATCTTGTTAACACTCTGGAAGCCGCATTTTTGGCTTGAGCATGTTGAAACTTTGTCAGAATATTTGTCTTGATGATATCTAGGGTAAGTTCGAATATGGGTCAGGTCAGGTAAACAACTAAGTCACTAGGCCAAATTGTAGAACAATCTAGTTAACACTATAGAGATGGCATTTTTGACTTGAGCAGCTTGAAATTTTGTCAGAAAGTTTGTCTTGATGATATTGCCATTGGCGCTGAAAGAGTTAAGTCTTAAAAAGCCCATTCTCAGGTGAGCAATCCAGGGCCTCATGGCCCTCTTGTTATAATTATATTCTGTTTTCGGTCAGCACTCATGTAATTATATTAATATACTTTGCAGTTTGTCCAAAATGTGTTGGTTGGGAGAAAAATGATAGACAAAAACTTGGACCCAGAATGGTCAACTTGAGTTCATCCATGGACCCTACAAGGTACACGTTTTGCCTCTAAAAAACAATTTTAACAGTAATTCCCACTTGCAGAAGCATTATGAAGCCTTTGTAGCAGACAACTTTTGAAATATTGTGAAGACAGGAGAAATTGGTAATTAAGGGCAATAACCCCATTATCCACAATGATTTATACTCTATTCAGTAGTACTGGTTATACTTTTATTGATAAAGATTTTCCAATTTTGATTTTACTTTCTTTCAAAGTCGTCTGCTGAAGATTTTTTGAATGTTGGAAAGGATCATTCTCTTCAAAATTATAATGACTTATATAAATTTAACCCTTGCCCTCATATAGACGCTTTCTGACGCCTCTGCAGCAGACGGCTTTTTGAAAACATAGTGACAAAAGAAGAAAATGCTCAAAACAAGCAATTTCTCCTTTTGCCACAATGTTTTTCACTTTTAGTCATAGGTTATCTATTCAATTATAGAGATTTTCTATTTTTTGACAAAATATGTTCAAAGTTGTCTGCTGCAGAATTGTCGTATGATGGAAAGGGTTAAATCATTTCATATACATAGCAGAAAATTAATTATCCTTTTCGTATAATGTCCTTTTCTGCAAAATCAACACAATATAAATATCTAGACAGAGCACACAACATTTTGGTACGAGGAAAAACTGCATGCTTTGTGACCTTTCAGACTAGCAGAATCTGCAGTTGACCTCAATCTTCAGTTAATGAGATGGCGTTTGTTACCTGAACTTAACCTCCAGACTGTTGCCCAAACAAAATGTCTGCTGCTAGGAGCTGGTACCCTTGGATGCAATGTAGCTAGATGTCTGTTGGTAAGAAATTATTGATCTTAAATTGACTCCAAAAAGCTGATACAGAAAAAAATGTGGTTATTTAGGAGCAGACTACTTTAAAAAATATTGCAAAAATAGGAGAAACTGTCAAGATGAGCAACTTTTCCAACAATGATTTTTTGCCTCTAATTATACTTCCACTTATTGAAGTATAGCACTATTTTCCTAAGTTGTTTTCAAAGCAGACAACTCTTAAAAAGTCATACCTTAAAACTGGTCTTTTTTTATGTTGCAAGTTTTAGCATTTTGGGTCTTACAATAGGTATATCAATTTGAGCAGTTCTATCGTATTAGAACAAAAAGAAAACACTAAAATTCATTGAATACAATATTTCCTTATTCATTTCCTTTTCATTATGGAAGAAAACATGGTTGATTCACTAGCATTTATGTTTTTTACTGTTTGTCATTTCTTAACCCTTTCCCATCTGCAGACGCATTTTGACTTGATAGTAGCAGACGACTTTTAAAAACATTGTGGCCAAAGGTGAAATTGCTCATGATGAGAAATTTCTCCTTTGGCCACAATGTTTTCAACTTTACTAAACAATTACTGGTAAGCTATCTTTTTATAGAGATTCTTCAGGTTTTTGTCACTATGGTTTAAAAGTCGTCTGCTGCAGATTTGTTGTACATGGAAAAGGGTTAAACAATAGCATCTCATGATCTGTTTCAATATTTCAGGGATGGGGTGTTAGAAACATCACCCTGGTCGACAATGGGCGTGTTTCCTACAGTAACCCTGTCAGACAGACTCTGTTTGTCTTCGATGATTGTAAACAGTCCGGTGGCGGGAGACCTAAGGCAGAGGCTGCAGCCGAGTCCTTACAGAAAATATATCCTGGTGTGGTAAGTAGTTAGCCTTTCCTTAACCCTTTTCCTCATATAGACGCTTTCTGAAGCCTCTGCAGCAGACGGCTTTTGAAAACATAGTGACAAAAGAAGAAATTTCTCAAAACAAGCAATTTCTCCTCTGCCACAATGTTTTCCTCTTTTAGTCGTAGGTTATCCACTCAATTAAAGAGATTTTCTATTTTTTGACAAAAAATGTTCAAATTCGTCTGCTGCAGAATTGTCATATGAGGGAAACTTTCGATGTCTTTGCAGCAGATGACTTTCAAATGTCATTGTTTCGGAAAAGATGAATTGCTTAAAATTATTAAATTCTCCTTTTCTCACACAGCTTTCATCTCCGAACTAGCTTTATGTTTCAAAGATATTTTCAAAGCAGATAACTCTAAAAATAAAAATAACACTAAAAATATCATATTGAGTAAATAGGTAACCCTTTCCCACATATAGATGCTTTCTGACGCCTCTGCAGCAGACAGCTTTTTGAAAACATAGTAACAAAAGAAGAAATTGCTCAAAACAATCAATTTCTCCTTTTGACACAATGTTTTCTACTTTTAGTCATAGGTTATCCATTCAATTATAGAGATTTTCTATTTTTTGACAAAATATGTTCAAAGTCATCTGCTGCAGTATTGTCGTATGAGGGAAAGGGTTAACTGTGATCATTCTGTTTCATTTGATGATGAGAAATACTAAAAGTTTAACATGGAAATATAGCCATGACTGACTGAGGTCGTTTGTGCTTAACCCTTTCCAGCATCCTGAGGCTTACTGAAACCTCTGCAGCAGACGACTTTTGCCACAATGCTTTCGACTCTATTCAATAATTATACTTTTTTTTTTATCTTTGCCGAGTAGTTCTTAATGTTGTCTGCTGCAGATTTGTAGTAGGGTGAAAAGAGTTAAACCATTTCCAGCATACCCATTTTGAAACTTCTGTAGCAGACGACTTTTATAAACAGTCTGGCAAAAGGAGAAATAAGCAACAGTTTGTTAAACTCTATCTTATAAACTCACTTTGATTTTTAGCTCACCTGTGCACGAAGTGCTCAAGGTGAGTTATTGTGATCGCCCTATGTCCGTTGTCCGTCGTCAGTCGTCCGTCGTCCGTTGTCCGTCAACATTTTCTCCTCTGTAACCGGTGGGTCAACTGGGATGAAACTTCACAGAAAGCATCCTCTCAATGGCTTCACCAGAATTCCTTAAAATCTTTGGGATCCATGCATAATTCTGGTTTCCATGGCAACGAAATGAAAAAACTTCACAATTCTTAAAAAATCTTCTCCTCCGAAAGTGTCAGGCCGATTTTCAAATAATTTTGTAGAAATGTTCCTCGGGTGACCCTCTATCAGATTCCTTCAAGCCATGTTGATTGGTCAAAAAACATGGCCGCCAGGGGGGGGCGGGGCTATTTTTCCTTATATGGCTATAGTGCAAACTTAAAAAATCTTCTCCTCCGAAAGTGTCAGGCCGATTTTCAAATAATTTTGTAGAAATGTTCCTCGGGTGACCCTCTATCAGATTCCTTCAAGCCATGTTGATTGGTCAACATTTTCTCCTCTGTAACCGGTGGGTCAACTGGGATGAAACTTCACAGAAAGCATCCTCTCAATGGCTTCACCAGAATTCCTTAAAATTTTCGGGATCCATGCATAATTCTGGTTTCCATGGCAACGAAATGAAAAAACTTCAAAATTCTTAAAAAATCTTCTCCTCCGAAAGTGTCAGGCCGATTTTCAAATAATTTTGTAGAAATGTTCCTTGGATGACCCTCTATCAGATTCCTTCAAGCCATGTTGATTGGTCAAAAAACATGGCCGCCAGGGGGCGGGGCTATTTTGCCTTTTATTGCTAAAGTGAAAACTTAAAAAATCTTCTCCTTCAAAAGTGTCAGGCCGATTTTCAAATAATTTTGTAGAAATGTTCCTAGGGTGACCCTCTATCAGATTCCTTAAAGCCAAGTTGATTGGTTGGAAACTATGCCCGCCAGATGGCGGGGCTTATATAGCTAAAGTGAAAAAAAATAATCAGGTGAGCGATTCCAGGGCCATCATGGCCCTCTTGTTAAGGATTAACCATATTATTGTTTAAGAGGTTTTCAAAATTGTCTGCTGCAAATTTGTGTGAGAAAAGTTTATTAGTAATTATGATATTAAATGGCATAAGATGTCAAGAGCTCCAGATAAGGGGCATTTTCCTTGTTATGAAATCCTTATTTGTCACTCGAACCCTATGCTGTGGGTACTCTAAACAATCGTCTCAATGAAATGATCTTTCTGAGTACCCGCAACATAGGGTTTGCTTGGGTGATAAGAGAGATATTTTGGACCAGTTCATTCCTCCTTATCTGGTCATCTTGAGAAGTGCAGTACTTCTCAATAGTTGGTTAATCATTCACTAGGTATAATATATCTATAGGTGCTACCTATTTACGAAAAAAACGCAAGATAATTATAAACAAAAATTAAAGAGCATACTTTGGCCATAAAAAAAAACCCTGACGATACAGTCAAAATTTAGTTTTGGGCGTAGAAGGCTAATGCTGTCGTTTTTTTGACGAACGGGAAAACATATTTCTTATAGATTTCCATTTATTTTTAACTTTTCGTACAAATGTTAATTCCAGCACTTTAATGATCTTAAATATCGATTTTAAAAAAAGTGATTAAAAAGACGACAATAATTTTCAAACCGTGTTTTTCTGCTCATTTTATACATACCCAAAATACCGATTTAAAAAAATAAAAAAAAAAGCCGACAATAATTTTCTATCTGTGTTTTACGTCTGCTTTTTATACATATCCAAAATGGCGGCCCCCATGGATTTTTCCAGTTTCATTTCAGAAAGCTTCATGGGTTATTGAAAAAAAAAAAAAAAAAAAAAATATATCCCACGCCCGTTACCTATAAGCGAATAAACCCATTTTTTTTTTTTTTTCGTAATATTTTAACCCTTTCCCTCATATAGACGCTTTCTGACGCCTCTGTAGTAGATAGCTTTTTGAAAACATAGTGACAAAAGAAGAAATTGCTCAAAACAAGCAATTTCTCCTTTTGCCGCAATGTTTTCAACTTTTAGTCATAGGTTATCCATTCAATTACAGATATTTTCCATTTTTTGACAAAAAATGTTCAAAGTCGTTTACTGTAGAATTGTCGTATGAGGGAAAGGGTTAAGAGTCATCTGCTGCGAAATTGTCTTAGGAAGAATTATTTGTAACATCTGGAAAATTAGAATTGATAATTTTTATTTTTTCATAGTGTTTTCATAAGTTGCCTGTTACAGAATCATATAATACAGTCAGTATGTCTTAAATGGTTAAAACATTTTTTAAGCTCGTCTGATTTTTGGGGGAAATGACGAGCTATTGTCGTCACTTGATCATCTTCAATGTGGGTTAAATTATGCATTGAGATCACTAACATGCAAACTATCAAAGCTATTGAAAACATTGTAGCAAAAAGAGAAATTGTTTCTGAGGCGCAATTTCTACTTTTGCCGCAATGTTTTCAACTCTATTCAATCATTAAACTTTGATTTACAGAATGTTTTTGCCAAGATGTTTTCAAAGTCATCTGCTGTAGATTTATTGTATTTGGAAAAAAAGGTTAAGTCTGCTTTAGTGACAGTTGTTGTTATTTATGTTATATATTTTTCAGAATGCTGTTGGCGTGTCTTTCTCCATTCCAATGCCAGGACATACAGTCACAGGTTGGATGTTTGCTATTGACAGTTTGAACCCTTTCCTCATGCAGATGTGTTTTGACACATCTGCAGCAGATGACATTATAAAACATTGTTGCAATGGAAGAAATTGCTTATTAAGAGCAATTTTCGTTTGACACAATGTTTTCAACTCTTAACCCTTTCCCTCATACGACAAAACTGCAGCAGACGACTTTGAACGTATTTTGTCAAAACATAGAAAATCTCCATAATTGAATGGATAACCTATGACAAAAAGTGGTAAACATTGTGGCAAAAGGAGAAATTGCACGTTTTGTGCAATTTCTTCTTTTGTCACTATGTTTTCAAAAAGCCGTCTGCTGCAGAGGCATCAGAAAGCGTCTATATGAGGGAAATGGTTAATTAATCAATAATTAATTAATCTTATTTTCCTTTCTTTTGCCTAGATATTTTCTAGGTTGTATGTGGGAAAGATTTAATTGTTTTGGGACCATTCCTAATTGCAAGTTTCAAAGTCTTGGCGAATGACAGTATGATTTTAAGATAATATAGGATTTTAATGGACATATATTCTTTCTTAATTAAAGGTTATGCTTCAGAGGCTAAAAATGTTTACTATTTATCATGTCATATCAAGAACTATCTTTTAAGGAAATGTAAGTGTTAGTGTACCAGAAGCAATATAATCGTTGACTTAACCCCTTTCTTCTTACAGACACATTTTGATGCATCTGCATAAAACGACTTTTGAAAACATTTTGAAAACAATGAACAATTTCACCGTTAGCCACATTTTTTTCAAATCTTTTCAATAACTATATTTTCAATTATAGAGTTTCCCTGAATGTTTTCAAAGTCTTAACTCTTCTGTGGCAAATTTCTTGTATGTGGGAAAGGGTTAAAATGCCTTTGAAACTATAACATCAAAAAAAAATGTCTTCAAATCTAGCGAATTGGATGAAGAATTCGGATTCAAAATTGGATAAAAAATGAAAAATTTCTTCTATCAAAATGAGCAATTTCTCATGTTTTCAAAAGTTGTTTGCTGCAGAGGAATATGATCATAAGCTCAATTTCTTTATGGGGTTATTAAGAGGTCTGCCGAGGCTGAGTGGTTAGCGTCGGGGATTTGGAACCGATATCCTTGAATCACTCCCCAGTGGCAGCAGTCTTGGTGAGCAAGACATATTTTCTAGTCTAGTACTGGTCTATTTACACAGGGGTCATGAATAAGTGAACTGGCGCTGTGATTTAACTGTAATAATGTTGAAAACGGCTTAAAACCCCCAATTAAACAAACAATTCTTTAATGTTATTGCTTCATGTCTGCAATCCTGATAAATCTAAATCATTGGATTATCAGTTTACCATTAAGAAATGTTATGTTTCAGAAAGTGAAATACCACAAGTGAAGGCCGATGTAGAACAGTTATCTTCCCTTGTTTCATCCCATGATGCCATATTCCTCTTATTGGATACGAGAGAAAGTAGATGGTTGCCAACTGTAATGGGGGCATCAATGAAAAAGGTATGAGTATTTATTAACCATTTCCAAAATATAACAAATCGGCAACAGTTGATTACAGCAAAAGAAGAAATTACTCAATATAAGTAATTTTCCATTTTGCCACCATGATATCAAAAGGCGTCTGCTGCAGAGGCATCAACATATATAGATTTGCAAATGGGAAAGGGTTCAGTCAATTTTTGTAATGCAAATGCATAATGGTTGTAATTGCCTTTTGTTTTAATCCACTACATGATATCGACAACTTATGTTACTTTGAATTTTAGAATATTCTTCAAATTTAGAATGGTTGATGAATACAGAACCCGATGTTGTACTTTCTAATTTGCCCCTGGAGTCATGAGTCATGGGCTTTGTATTTGCCCTTATTGTATTATTGTCTATGGGAAAGACATAACTCCTATTAGGGATTATGCTTTCATGGTTACCCTTTCCCACATGTAATTGCTTTCTGATGCCTCTGCAGCAGATGATTTTTGAAAAAAAATACCGGTAGTGTCAAAAGGAGTAATTGTTCAGTAAGAATTCCTTTATTTATAACCCTTTTCCACATATAGATGCTTTCTGACGCCTCTGCAGCAGACGACTTATGCCACAATGTTTTCAACTCTTTTCTAAAACCAGACTTTCATATAAAGAGATTTTCCATCTTATTCTCCAGATGATTTCAAAGTCCTGCAGATTTATTGTATGTGGGAAAGGGTTAAACCTTCAAGGTTATATAAAATTATATATTATGCCCCGGTCACACATTCACGGATCGGACGCCGGATTAGCCACGGAGACGATCCGGCATCATTCGTGGCAATCTGTAGTGGTCCGTAGCTGTCCGTATTGTATCCTGGGTCAATCGTAGTAGTACTTGTATATCCGTGACAATTTTTGAACATGTTCAAAAATTCCCCACGGATCAGACAACCGTAGTACATCCTTACTGATCCGTTGTAGTCCGTAATAAACCGTACTTATTCGTAGTACATCCCCGGACTCAAGTCGCCAAGGATCGGTACGGTTAGTTACGGTGAACTACATACATGTACGGTTACACCACGGATTAGCCAAGGATACAATACGGTTTGTTACGGATTTGTCACGGATCAGCACGAGCTCACTACGTTCTATTAGGGATAGGAAGGATTCCTACGGGTTACTACGTGACATCACGGTATAATACGGTTTACTACGGTCCACTACAGTTTATTACGGATTATATCATCTAGGTGTCACCCCCGTTCTGTTACCAGACATCTGTATAAATACTTCCAGTTTATAGGGCCCTACTTCATATCTGTTTCATCCAAGAAGTCTACGTCTAACAACAACCAACATGAACAACCAGCAACTGAGGCTGGCACTTAACTGGTTGGAACAGGACATTGATATGGCACAACATGCCAGGGCCATGGTGGAGCTGCTTCAGGACAGACTGAGAGGTGACCGGAGACAGAAGAGATGGTGGACCAAGGACTGGCTCCTCCGACGACCCATCTAGGCCAGTATGAAGCACTCATGGCTGAACTGAGTGTAGAAAATTTAGCTGCTTTCACGAACTTTCTGAGAATAGACCTACAGATGTTCTAAGAACTGTTACAATTAGTGGGTCGCATGATTATGAAGAACATTACCTGGTACAGACAGTCCATCGAACCTGGAGTGAGGCTGGCGGCTAGCAGTCACCCTGCGATACCTGACTACGGGGGGGGAACAGCTACCGGGCCTTGATGTATGGCTTCAGGGTGGCGCACAATACCATCTCTGGTATTGTTCAGGACGTATTCGAGACCATAATTGCAACATATGCATGGGATGTTATCGACACTCCTACTGAGCCTGAATAGTGGCAGGCAATAGCCGACCAGTTTTCTGCAAAATGGCAGTTCCCACATGCTCTCGGTGCTCTAGATGGCAAACATGTTGACATACGGTGTCCTAAGAACGGTGGCTCCCTATACAACAACTATAAAGGATATCACTTAATAGTTCTGATGGCCCTAGTCGACGCCGATTATAAGTACCGGTGGGTGAATATTGGTGCACAAGGTGTTTGCTCCGACGCTTGACAGACTGATGTCTTACTATATCATTGCAGACGATGCATTTGCCATGAACACCTGCCTCATGAAGCCCTATTCCAGACGGGGTCTTGCCAATGGCGAGAGGATCTTCAACTACCGCCTCTCGAGGGCCAGACGAGTTGTGGGAAATACATTTGGTATCCTTGCAAACAGATTCCGGTGTTTGCTCTCCGTCATGTTGCAGGACCCTGATACAGTACATGCCATAGTCCTCGCCTGTGTGTGCCTTCACAACATCCTGAAGGTCAGATATCCTGGTGAAGAGAACCCTCTCATGGATCAAGAGAATGTTAACCACAACCTCATCCCCGGGGCCTGGAGAGAGGGTGTTAACATGGACGATGTGCAGAACACCAGGAGTGGCAACTTAGACTATTTGGAAGCGAAGCAGCAGAGGCTGTACCTAAAACACTACGTCAATTCACCTGTCGGGGCGGTGCCATGGCAGAATAGGATGGTATAAAAGATTATACTTCAGTACGGGCGAATTGTGTTGGATATTCACAGATCATGTTTTCTTAAAATGATTGGACTTTGGAATATGTTTTATATGTTATTATTACACCTCAATTTCATTGTCCATATAAAACTCCCATTGACAAAAAGTTGCTATTTTTACTGTCAAGACAAATGTACCACGTGACCATGCGACAGTTTTTGTACTGTCTCACGGCTGTATGCAAATTTTTTTACTGTCTCACGGCCATATGCAAATTAGGTAGGTAGGAAGATTTATGTTAATGAAACTAATTAAAACTAGACATGTAGAGCGCTCTATGTTGTACTTTTGTGCTATGAAACATTGTACAGATCATATACTTAACATAATAATAATATAATAATAAAATAAAATATTTCCATAAAATATATAAATAATATGCAAATATTTTATTTTTTTATTTTTTTTATCTTTTAATATTATTTATTTATATTATTTATAATTTTATTATTTATATTTTATTATTTTATTATTTTTCGGTATAATAAAATAAATAACACATTGCTTTGAATTGGACAGTAATATTGTCATCCTTCGGAGAAATGTGACTCTCCTCAGGCTGACAATATATCTGTCCAATTCAAAGCAATGTGTTATTTATATAATATCAACCTTTTATTTCTGTCTTTATTTCTCACTTCATGAATTTGAAACATAATATGCTTGAACAATAAAAATTGGGAAAAAAAGAGATGAAAAAGATTAAAGTTGAACTCTTAAAATTGAAGTGAAATAAAGTACATGTATATTTCAAAATTAAGAATATTTTATTTCACTTCAACATTATAGTTCAACTTTAATATTTTTCAACCATATTTGTTTCGACTTTTATTGCTCAGTGGACTTCGAACCGGATGTTTCGGGTTCGATCCTCGGCCGGGGTGTCCTTAGGCCTGAAGTTGTGGAATAAACGCGAGCGCGGGAGTTTATGTATACGGATTGCTTATTGTGGCAGGTCCGTGGCGCTCCGTGGGAGTCCGTACTTATCCGTGCCATACCGTTCCAATTCGTGCTAATCCGTACTAAAATCGTAGCGAACCGTTGTTAATCCGCAGTGTATACACCGTGACACGTGTCATTCCGTACTAAACCGTACCGAACCGTAGCAATCCGTATCACTCCCCGTTGTCAACTAGCCCATTTTCTGCATTATCCTTGGTTGATCCGTCAAAACCCGTAGTCAAACCGTGGTGCATCCGTAGCGGACCACGGATATAGTCTTTTCCGGGGTCATCCGTGAGTTTCCATCCGTAGTGGGTCCGGCAAGACGATCCGTGAATGTGTGACCGGGGCATTACATACTTGTATATGATTGATTGTTGAACTGAAGTCATATTTTGATAACAGTAACTATGATTCTGACACTTTTTTGACACCTCTTTGTAATAATCCTTTTTTACCAAAAAAAAAAAATCTCCAGCAGAAAACATCTGGGACAAAATATGGAAAGGTTCTGTTAATGAAATGGTTCATGCTGTTTCCTTTTGCCACAATGTTTTCAAAAGTCTGCTATGCATGTGGGAAAGGGTAAGACAAAAAGGCTGACCTTTGTCTCGATCATGAAAAATAACTTGAGCCATGATTCACAGTAAAATAAATTCAAAATCTCCCAACATTTCAGACTGTGATATGCTCTGCACTTGGATTTGATACATACCTTGTAATGAGGCATGGTTTTAAAACAGAAAACTCTTGGGGTACCAACCCATTTGATATGAAGCAATACAAAGCAATACCAGGGGACCAGCTTGGATGTTATTTCTGTAATGATGTGGTAGCACCCGGTGATGTAAGTTACATTATTTTTAAGCTTTCCATGATACAGACAACATGTTATGCCTTTGCAGGAGTTGACTTTTGACATCATTGTAGGAAAAGATTTATATATTTGAGTTTAACAAAGCTATCAACAGTATTTCAGTTATATCATGACAGCCTGATCACCTAATATGTGTTTCCTGGCTTTCTTACACCTGTTCTCCACACAACATTATTCCCATGTAACTTGATACAGAGGTCCAGATAACCATGTCCAGATTTTATTTTTTTGTGGATCCAACTTGTGGTTTATGAGTTCTAGTTGCCACAATGACAGTTGTGTGTATGTGCATGTAAGGTTATCTGGGCTTTAACTTTATAATTGCACCAATGAGTGGTCAAATAACTTGAAATAAAAGTTCACTCTGTTGGGACAGTGTGTCACCAAGGACTAGCTCAAAGGTCGAGGTCAGAATAAAGTGAAATAAAGCTTAATTTCCACATCCATAAATAAATTTTCAAACAACCTGTGGCAGCTGTTTAATTTAACCCTTTTCCACTTGCAGACATGTTTTGACTCATCAGCAGCAGCCGATTTGTGAAAACATTGTGGCAAAAGGAGAAGTTTCTCATGATGAGCTATTTCTCCTTCTGCCACAATGATGACAACTGGATTCAATTGTTTTACTTTCATTCATAGAGATTTTTCCAAATATTTGCTGATAAGTTTTCAAAATCATCCGCTACGGATTTGTTGTAAGTGGGATAGGATTAATGTGACAATTTGTTGTATGCAGGACTTTACCAAAATGTCCTTCTTTAAGATTAATGGGGGAAAAGCTTGCTGAAGCTTAACATTTTTATTAGGCATTAAATCATGCAAGGTCAAGCATTTTGAAATTTCCCCTTTCCATTCCTGTTTTTTTACAGTCAACAAAAGACAGAACTTTGGACCAACAGTGCACTGTATCCAGACCTGGTATGTCCTTTATAGCCAGTGCACTGGCTGTGGAACTCCTGGTCTCGGTCCTGCAACATCCAGATAGAGGGTGTGCCCCAGGTGACACCAGCGCCAATGATGATCATTTGACAACAGACCATGTCAGTCCACTTGGTATTGTGCCACATCAGGTATGTAAATATGCTGTTAAGCTCTTTCTCTGATACATACAACTTTTGTTGCCTCTGCAGCAGATGACTTATGAATGAGCAATATATCCTTTTCTTAAAATGGTATCTATTATATCTAAAACTCTTATATAAAAAAGACTTATTTGCCATGATTTATTGTAATTTAGTAATTTCCCTCTCTGTCTGTGCCAAACCTTTAACCCTTTTCCCACATACAACCATTCAGCAGCAGACAACTTTGAAAACATCTTGGCAAATATATGGAAAGTCTCTATTTATGTAAGTAAGATTATTGAATAGAATGAATAATGTTGTGGCAATAGGAGAAATTGCTCAAATGAGCGTATTTCTCCTTTTGCCACAATGTTTTCAAAAGTTGTCTGCTGCAATTGCGTTATAATTAGGGAAGTGTAAGGTAACCAGTCCTTTACTGCTATACCATAGTTTTTGATGTTGTGACCTTGACCTTTTGCCTACTTTCAAAAAATTCAAAACAAATGTTAGCCTAAACCCTTGACCTCTATAAAATATGGCTAGCAGGCACACACATGACAAGTTATAATTTACAGTTATAATGAAATGTTACATTTTACCCACTTTTTCAACTTTTGAGCAGTCAGAGATAAGTCTTTCATTTTAGGCATGTGCATTTCTTGTGACAAGTCCTTTACAGTTTTGTGACATTGGCCCTTTGACCTCAATTTTCAATGTTGCAATGCTGCAATGCTGATGCTTCCCTTGGTCTTTCTTGTTTTATAAACACATCTTGTTCTTCAATGAAGAAGAGGGACAGTAATCATGTTCTTATTTTTGTAGATACGAGGTTTCCTTTCAAGATTTCAACAGATCATGCCAGCAAGTCGTGCCTTTGATAAGTGTACAGCATGTAGTCAAATGGTAATTGTATTGAACAGTTTTATCATAAAGATGTCTACTGAAACATTGAAGGAAAATGAAAAAAAAAAAACTTTACCTTCAAAGCCATGTTTAGAATTTTCCACAAAGAACAAAACTGCAGCAGATGACTTTGAAATAATCTTGACAAAATCTCTATAAATGAAGGTAAAATAATTGAGTTGAAAACATTGTGGCAAAAGTAGAAATTGCTCAGAAGTATCAGAAAGCGTTAACCCTTTCCCACATGCATATGCAGTTTGAAGCATCCACAACAGGCAATTTGTTAAAAACAAGTGGCACAAGAAGAACAATTAATACAGATTTTTTCGACGTTTTAGTCCAAAGGTCATCTGCTACTCAAAGAATGTGTATCAGGTAATATTCAGTTAAATGCATTCCCATGCCAGTGTCATTTTAAGCTCGACTATTCAAAGAATATGGAGAGCTATTACAGTCACTTGTGCATCGGCGTCGGCGTTGCAGCTTTGGTAAAAGTTTTGCATGCAAGGGTCTATCATGGAAATATCTATGTTTCCACTAATGATATTGACTTGAAACTTCATTTATGTATTCAGGGGTGTCAGACAGTCAAGTTAGATAACTCTTCTATGAATTTAGTACAAATTTAGAACCACTCATGGGATTGCTTTGAAACTTCACACACTTATTGGACATCATCAAATGACCTTGCAGGACAAGTCCCAACATTCTACATCAGCTTTTGACACAATTATGCCCCTTTTTGGACTTAGAAAGTTTGGTTAAAGTTTTGCATGCAAGGTACTATCATGGATATAACTCAGTAACCACTAATGATATTGACTTGAAACTTCATTCATGTCTTCAGGAGCGTCAGACAGTCAAGTTAGATAACTCTTGTATGAATTTCGTACATATTATATGACCTTGTTAAACTTTTGCATGCATGGTACTATCATGCACATATCTCAGTAACCACTTAGGGATTGATTTAAAACTTCAATATAGTCTTAAAAGGTAAAAAAAAAAAATCAGGTTAGGTAACTGCTGACTGAATTTACTATAAATTATGGCCCTTGTTGAAGTTAGAAATTTGGGTTAAAGTTGTGCATACAGTACCTTTTCTCACAAACAGCAGATGCTTTTCAAACAAGACTTATCCAACTTGATTTATAATACTATACTATCAAGCCACTATCTCAGTAACAACTGTTGACTTTAGTATCAAATGGCCAAATAGTCGAGCATGCTGTCTTGTGGACAGCTCTTGTTTTGTAATTTGTTACGAAAAGGACAAGCAAAGCTTTCAAAACGGCTTTATTTTCGGGCACTAGAGGGAATAAGCATTGAACTCTTCCTGTAATGACATTAGAAATTGAATCCTAGCTTGTCCGACATTCATTCTGACAATTGTGTAAAATCATTGGTACCAGTATAACCAGGAATGTGCGATGGCTGATGGTAAGCTTGAAGGATTTTGTAACTTGTACTGCTTTGTTTACCCATGAATCATGAATAAGTGTTCTGTCACCATGCTATAGCTGAAATAATATTGAAATTGGGAGTAAAAACCCAATAAAACAAATCAATTGATACAAGTATCAGTCGTCTTTTGCCATTGGGATACACAGTCTGTAAGGAAAGGTAGCAAGTTGCCTTGGAAGGATGGAGTACATTCTTGAGAAAGCCAGAACAAAAATTTCAGTGAAGGTGAAATGAACCCTATGATATGACTATTACTGTTGGTGGGAATCAGCTATATTGAAGTGGTTAGCTTCGAGTATTTGGAACTGGGTGTCCCCGGTTTGATCCCTAGTCATGGTTGAGTGCCCTTGGGCAAGAAACATTTTCTAGCGAGTTTGTTTACCCAGGTATCATGAATAAGTGATCTGTTGTGGGGATATAACTAAATTAATGTTGAAAATGGAGTAAAACCCATATAAAACAAATACAGTTGAAAAAGGTAATGCACCAACTTAATCAATGTAAGAATTGTTCCAAAATGATCAGTGTAATAGTTAGTTTGAGTTCCCTACTCTTAACATTTCAATACATTCTAAGTACATGTAATAATGACAAACCAACTGACTCAACATTTTACATTACAAACAATTTCAGGTAGAAAGGTGTCTTGCAGCATCGGCAAACTTTTAAATTACAGGCGATTATGTCTAGTTAGAACAGTCAATTTCAATCTACATGTACAAAAACGCAAAATATAACCCCTTACACAACTGTATAAAAGGATAACTCACTAGCTTCACTCTCTTTCTTCTTAATGTGGACCACGTCATGTGGGAACTGACCTTCCATACTTTGTAACTACTGGAAATCATGATCAGTCTGTGCCTTTACCCAGTCTGATCAGAATCTGCACTGAATGTCATCAAGTCCTACAAGCATCCTCAAAATCTCCGCAGCTGGTTTTAACCAAAAATCAACTGTACAGGAACACAATTTGTCATGAATTTCAAAATCTCAAAAGGTTGGCTCTTTTTGACTTGAAATGGCTCACATGCAATTTTGTTTACAGGTAGTGGAACATTTTGAGAAGGAAGGTTTTGACTTTTTGTTAAGGGCCTTTAACTCTCCCAATTATCTAGAAGATCTCACAGGTCTAACCAAGATGCACGAGGAAACAGCAAATGCAGAGGTAATTTGAGCTTTAATTAACCCTTTCCCTCATATAGACGCGTTCGGACGCCTCTGCAGCAGATGGCTATTTAAAAATATTGTGACAAAAGAAGAAATTGCACAAAACGTGCAATTTCTCCTTTTGCCACAATGTTTTCCACTTTTGGTAATTTAACACCTTGCGAATCCAAGTCATGTGTTGTCTGACCGTTGAACACAATAAGATTATAGTTAATCTCGACCAATTAGTGAGGCCGCTGGCCGCGTTTCAAAGGGGACTGCTGATCAAGGCAGTTTATGGAATATAATCGGTTGGGAGGGATTTAAAGTGACCGTTTAATGCCGGTGACCGCTGATCGCATGTGACCTCTCAAACAAGTTTGACTGTATAATTATTTGATAGAGTTAAAAACATTGTGGCAAAAGTTGAAATTGCTCATGATGAGCAATTTCTCTTTGTGCCACAATGTTTTCAAAAGATTTTAACTGCAGACGCATCACAATACGTCTGCAGCAGGGAATGGTTTAAGAACCCACGACATCTGGTTTACATCAAAGGTTGTATGGAGTTCCTTAACATATGTTAAAAGGAGTTTCAACCCTTTCCCACTTCCAATTGCAAAAGTTGTCTGCTGTAGTGTCGTCAAAAATCATCTGTAAAATAAAGGATAAATCTGTATTGACAAAATGGTGGTGTTTTGATATCCAGTGGATTTCAATAAGGGCTGTCAATCATTTGGGTTGAGTCTTCAAATCCTGACTGAGCCATTCGATTATTTCCCACCATATAACAATGTCCTTTAGATCAGTGTCACCAATCTACAACCATTGGGCTTTAAAGTCTAGTCTAATGCGAGATTTTAAGTCTAGTCATATGCACCGAGTACCGGTAGCTTAGTCAGTAGTGATGTGGGCTGTCAAGCAAGGGTTTGTGAGTTTGAACCCCAGGGTGACCAACTTTCTTATGACAATTGTTGAAAAAGGCGTTAAACTCCTATCACTCCCATCACTCAATCAATCAACTAGTCATTTGTGCAAGAGACATCAAAAGTTTTCTGCATGATGTAAATGGTTATTTTAGAGCAAATTCTATTTCTTACAATGTACTGTTTTTTGTATCAAAATTACACATCATTACTTTCCAGATATTAAAACCTTTTCATCGGAATATCAAAGCAGATTACTCTTTAAATTCCATTTGAGGTAAAAAAGTGCTGTTTGAGGTCAGATATTTTGACATATTTCTATTGCAGGTATGGGACTTTGATGCTGATGAGGAATTCTCGAGTATGGATTCAAGTTAACTTAATATTTTAGTATATTTATTCAAAAGTGTAAACCAGACTGCAACTATTATATACAATACATGTACACTGTTGTCTAGTCTAGACATGAACACATTCATTTATTATACCTCACGTGACTTTGCAATGTTAAATTCTCATATTCTCATCATGGGCAATTTCTTACTGTTTCATGCTAACAGTATGCTTTTGACCGGTTAACAGTTTACTGTTACATGACACGCGCCTCTAAAATATTGGTCATTGCCCATGCATGACGTCATTTAAAACAATAACGTCACCGTTTAGACGTGCATGCGATGTAACAGTATACTGTTAACTGGTATATTTATATGTGGTATTATATTATAGTAGATCTACCCATGTTCACCTCTTCTATAAAGGTACAGAATAAACTTGTAATATTGTTTGGTATAATAAAATAAATATTGCATGGCTTCCAGTGTGACAGTACATATTGTCAACATTCGGGTAAATACAGTTAACCTTGGCTACGCCTCGGGTAACAGTATTTTCCTCATGTTGACAATATGTACTGTCACACTGGAAGCCATGCAATATTTATATAATATATACATATTATAGTTTTATTATCAAATAAGGACAATTTTGGGTTTGATTGAGAACTAAGGAAGTTTGACATTTGAGATAAATAAAAACAACACTTTCAAGGAAAACCAACCAGAGGGCATTTGTCATCAGCGCTAATCTTTGTCAGGCTGTACATCAATGCAGTCTGATAAGGAACTTCACCATTACCAACTTGCAGACGCATTTCAGCGCATCTGCAGCAGATGACTTTTGAAAACAATGTGGCAAATGGAGAAATTGCTCATAATGAGCAATTTCTCCATTTGCCACAATGTTTTTAACTTTATTCAATAAATATATCATCATTTGTAGAGATTTTCCATACTTTTGCTAAGCTGTTTTCAGAGTCATCTGCTGCAGATTTCATGTATGTGGGAAAGGGTTTACTGTTTGTTAGATAGTCACAGACACTTTTGACTAAGTGTGTATATATAGGACAGCATGTATGGACAGATTAATCTTTAGCTCAATTACCACAACTTTACTTAACCCTTTCCCTCATATAGACGCTTTCGGATGCCTCTGCAGCAGAAGGCTTTTTGAAAACATGTCGACTAAAGAAAAAATTGCTCAAAATGAGCAATTTTCCTTTTGTCACCATGTTTTAAACTCTATCCAACTATGTACTTTCATTTAACCCTTTACCTCATATAGACACTTTCTGACGCCTCTGCAGCAGATGGCTTTTTGAAAACATAGTGACAAAAGAAGAAATTGCACAAAACGTGCAATTTCTCCTTTTGCCACAATGTTTTCCACTTTTTGTCATATGTTTTGACAAAATACATTCAAAGTCGTCTGCTGCAGATTTGTCATATGAGGGAAAGGGTTAAAGGGAGTTTCCAATTTTTTTCAGGTATGTTTTCAAAGTTGTCTGCTGCAGATTTGTTGTCTCACATACACAAACCTGCAGCAGACTTCTTTGAAAACATTTAAGAAAATATTGAAACTCTATAAATGAAAAAAACACTTATGTAATGAAGTTGAAAACATTATGGCTCAAAGAGAAATTGCTCATTAAGTGTAATTTTCATATTGCTACAATGTTTTTAAAAGTCTTGCAAAGGCGTTAGTAGGCATCTGTATGTGGGAAAGGGTTAATCATTATTTGATGCGTCTCTGGTGATCTTGGTTATTGTTGACTCTCATATCTATGTTTAGTGGAGCAAGTCCCTGTGTCTCAACATTTAGGTCAAAGGGAAATAAATCGGATCGGCTTGCCGGGCAGACAATTTTGTCCAGGGAATTTCAGATGAATATATAAGACTGATGTTGGCTCCCATTGGACAATAATGATTTTGTTGAAAGTTGAAAGTGATTTTCGTAAAGTTGAATAACCTCTGACTGATTTATAACCAAAATAGTGTTTGCTTTTAGCTATGCTGTATTTTCTGAAATTGAAAGTAAACTTCAGTGCGGATAAGGGTCACCTTTGATTCGACCTCCTAGCTCTTTCAAAAAACGGTGAACATGTGAGTTTGTTTTGCTTTTCTGGTAGTTCTAAGAATGAACTTTAGTTTGATACAGGTATATGTGTTAATCCATTTGCTAGTAACGAACCATAACCCATAATGCTATAATGGTCGCCTATGGAAAATGATTTACTTCCCTTTGACCAACAATGGGCTCGTTTGCATTGATTGGCGTAAGACTAATGTGGATACATTTTTTGTGTTCTGTGTGGTCAGTTACAACCAGGAGTGCTTTACATTTAGACGTTGTGCGGGTCCACACCCGAGTCTTCACTGTACACAAATGCACTAAAACACGCACCTCATTCATTTTTATGATAATGATTTTTCAAATAAGATGTAAACGCCTGTGAAGATGTGCTGTATTCCAATGATTGTCGTTAATGTTGATATTTATTGTATAATAATCAATAAATGATATTATATTTAATAATGTCCCGTGTTTCTGTTATTGTACCTATGGACGTAGTCAAGTTAATCGTGTCGTACCCTAACTGTTATCTTTAAACGATAGTCCATTTCGCTTGTGTATATCAATACCAATTTGCTTCGCTTGTGTATTACAATACCAATTCGTATGTGTATTACAATACCAATTTTACGTAAATACTGCCACAAGTCAGTCAAATTACGTAGCAAGTACATTTACTTCAACGTCTATCAGACAGCCGTAGTCGACTCTTCATACCACTGGGTCTATTGATAGCCCGTATACGCCCTTGATAATTCAGGCAGATTGGACCTGCTGACCGACGTACAAGATTCATGTTGACAGAGGACTGTGATGGTGAAGTCGCATGTTTAATTGTCATTATATTCCAACGTCTACTTATGATCAGCATCTCAACTACGAATCGTATTCATGATGACAGAGGACGTCGCCTTTTTGACTCTCATTATGTTCCATCGACGTCTGATCAGCATCTCAATTACGTAACATATTCATGATGACAGAGCACTGTTGATGAAGTCGCCTTTTTAACTGTCATTATGTTTCTAGGTCTACTTCTGATCAGCATCTCAATTACGTTAACATATTCATGATGACATAGGACTGTTGATGAAGTCGCCTTTTTAACTCATTATGTTCCAACGTCTACTTCTGATCAGCATCTCAATTACGTAAAAGATTCATGATGACAGAGGATTGTGTTGGTGAAGTCGCCTTTTTAACTCTCATTATCTTCCTAGGTCTACTTCTGATCAGCAACTTAATTGCGTAACAGATTCATGATGACAGAGGACTGTTGATGAAGTCGCATTTTTGACTCGCATTATGTTCCATCTACCTCTGATCAGCATCTTAATTACGTAACCGATTCATGATTAAAGAGGACTGTTGATGAAGTCGCCTTTTTTTAACTCTCATTATGTTCCAAGAGGTTACTTCTGATCAGCATCTTACCAACGTACAAGATTCATGATGACAGAGGACTGTGTTGTTAAAGTCGCCATTTTAACTCTCATTATGTTCCAACGTCTACTTCTGATCAGCATCTCAATTACATAACAGACTTATGATGATTCTAGGTCTACTTCTGATCAGCATCTTATCAACGTACCAGCTTTATGGTGACAGAGGACTGTTGGTGAAGTCGCCATTTTAACTGTCATTATGTTCCTAGGTCTACTTCTGATCAGCATCTTAATTACGTAACAAATTCATGGGGACAGAGGACTGTTGGTGAAGTCGCCTTTTTAACTGTCATTATGTTCTTAGGTCTACTTCTGATCAGCATCTAAATTACGTAACAGATTCCTGATGACAGAGGACTGTTGGTGAAGTCGCCTTTTTAACTCTCATTATGTTCTTATGTCAACTTCCGACTGTGTTGGTGAAGTTGCCTTAACTATCGTTATGTTCCATTTGTCCGTGTAGTGGAAGTGCCATGATAGCAAATATAAGCCCTGCTCCCGTACATACAAGATTAAAACGGAAAAACCACAACGGTCATGTTCCTGACATGATTCTATAAATAATCGCCGGGCGCTGACGGGATAGGATAATAGTTATGAGCATTGCTCTACGAACAGTAATCTTTGTGTGTGTATCTGTTACAGTTTGTATACAAGAGAAAGTTGATGCAAGGCATCAATGTCGCCGGAAAAGACTGCATTGATTTATTTATGTATTCTTGACTTTCCTTAGTCTATTCAAACATTAGGAACGTTGAAATGAAAACATTTGCTTATAAATTTTATATTCATACCTATACATTAGGGTATCTATAAAAAATTAACGAAATGTGTACACATTTATCTTGGCTTAAATTTAATTTTGCTGTTGTTACTTATTTAAATAATAGTATTCATTCATATAATTGCAATGTTTGTCAATCTTATTCGAATCACAAGGTAAATATCCTGGTATTGCTTTTAAAGGGAGGTAATTTGAAGAAAACAAAAGTCTTCAAAAGGAGAAATATATCAGCATTACCGTCTACAGTTTAAATTGTTCTATTGTTTGTGGATTTAAAAATGTTCTTTTTTTCTTATTTCTACATGTACAACGAAATATTGCGGCTTCTTTTGTTTGTTTGTTTGTTTGGAGTTTAACGCCGCTTTCAACAGCTTTGGTCATATCACGGCGGTCAGTGCACCTACCCATGTTTTCCTGGCTTTCCCACACCAATACTTACACAACATTCTTTCGAAGCCACTGACTACTTTCTCACATAGATCAGAGGTGAGAGGCAATTGAAAAATCGCCCGAAAGAATGTCGCCGCAACCGGGTATCGAACCCGTGACCTCCAGATCACGAGTCAGATACGCTACCAATTGAGCTACCCGGCCGGGCGGCTTCTCTTTGACGCTTTGCGTCAAACATTCGTCTTGTACTTGTCTAAAATAAAATAATATCACTCGCTTTTTCATATCGAAATGCGCATGCGCGAAAATCGATGTTAAAGGTCACGAAACTACACAACAGAATAGGGTCTATATTTAGCTTAGAAACAGTTCCTACTTTAGATATTCATGGATTAACATTATTAAATGAATTCTACACAAATCAAGACATCTCTTTGAACATGAAAACAACATTTAGTAAGTTAAAATTGCTATTAAAAGGAGAATCCGTAATTGACCTCAATGATGACACATAGGAGTCTGCATTAGGGGTTGTTGGTTCACGTCTTGAAGGGACCACTTTTGTCTTCGTAAATAAGACAAAAAACTTAAATGCGAGTGAAATAAAAAAAAACTGCAAACATTAAAAAATCGGAATATTTATTTCATTTTAGATGTGTCATTTATTAGTGTTCGTAAACAACCACAATTATAATATGTTCAAATCATCTAGATTTGTTTCTTTCTAATAATAAGCCGCCCTCCCATGTGATTTCCGAAAACCCGGTGTCACTAAACAGAGTCTGGTAGAGTCCGGTAGAGTCTGGTCGTCAAATATCCCATTATATCACTGTTTTGTTGTGTTTTTGTATTGAAATGAATAAAATAAAGTGCTTTTGTATTATATAAATAAAAATTAAAATGGTATTTGCCTATTTTAGCTCATTTTCGAGTGAATATAGAAATATTATATGCGTGAACACGGACACTGGTAGAGTCTGGTCATTATTAAGCAATAAATACAAAGTTTTATACGATTTTTAAGTTATAAAAAGTTAAATTTGATTTATATGTGTCATATTATATATTTATTTCTTATATTATTTCAGCTGATAATCGGGAAAATAGTGGAAGATTGAGGATTTTTAACGATAACAATGTGTTTCGTAAATCAAAATGGCTGACGTGAAATTTCTGTTTATAATGCGGCAATATCGCACATCCTGAACGAGTAATACACTAAATTATCTCTTTATTATGCGTCAACTAATTGATTACGTGTGATCAACAGATTATAGTTATAATTATATTTTAACAATGCCAAGATTTTAAATGTATGAAAACTACTAGATTCGAATAATTTTATGTCTTATATGTCATTAACGTTAATTAAACCAAATACTTAGAGAGCTATATACTTACTTAAAAGTAATTCATATGAAATTAAAGAATACATTCCGCAAAAAATAGAATCAAACTTAACCATATTTGCATATTTTTTTAAAAATATGCAAAAATATTTTAACTTGAAAAATAAATATATATCCTGATATAGTTCATAAAATGCATATTGCGAAATATTGTGTTCAGGCCACACCACGTGGAGGAACTCTCTCATGGTCCAAAATTTAATGTTTGGATCTATATAATATCATTTTGGGAATTTTTTTCTATGTTTTCCATTTTAGGTTACCAAAATAGAGCCCGTGCGCCTGACGAGGACCCGGGCCGTAAATGACCCTACACAGAGCTCCATTTTTTAAATTTTTTATTCTATGATTTTGGTTCTATGTACATTCATTTGATAAAGATCAAAAACATGGCCGAGCAGCAGCACCCAGCTACCGGCCGTGTCTGCACCACTGTTGAGCGTGCTTGCTTAGGGTGCTCGCAGCGCTTGTTTAGCATGCAGACATTGGCAACATGTGAACCCGGGGCCAACATTACCCACGAAACTCATAAGTCTATATAGAGCCCTTCCCATGCCAGCTCGCTATTAAATCGAGTGATACGCAAAGGACAAACCAGGAATTGTCCATTAACACATTTGTCTCAACCCGAATCTCGAACAGATGTATGCCGGTTTCTTTTGTATCCTCAAGATTTAGGTGTGTTTGATTCAATTCGTTTCTTATTGGTGACGTGATCTCATTTTAGGTTAACAAAAAAGACCCTACACAGAGCTCCATTTTTTGGGATTTTTACTCATTGTTTTTGGTTTATATTTTCCGCTCCTTCATGTCTGCTTCCTGGTGACATAACCAGAACTCAAATTTAAACCTGGTCCTAGCGTTAACATTTTAGACGGATATAGAGGAATTATTGTTGAAAATGTTGAATGTACAACTGACATACAGGTATTAGCGAATGATTGATAAAACATATATTGTTGTTGGTTTGCAACTAAAATATGCAGTCCTTTTAACATGAATGTGTTTCAATGTAATCTTTTTTTTTTTATTTTTAATTGTGTATGTTTTGCAATTTTTCAGGCGTTTGCGAGTGCCGCGTTTTCGTTCAATTCTCGTAATGGAGGGTAATGTTAGTTGCTCATCTGTTGATGTGATGTTTGAAATGTGATGCGACTTAAAGTTCAATAATTTCATAAATCGCCTTGATCTCTGGTCAGGACTTAACTGTGTCCATATGTAGCATGAGAAACGTGTAGCACCGACGCTTGTGTCGCCAAACAATATTTACCCGAGTTGTGCATTGCGCCTCTCACATCAAGAGTTTGACACTGTTCAAGTTCTTGGAACTTTTCTATCATGTCGGGCAATTTCTGGACTACCCAGTTTGTCGTCCTTTTGATAACATCGTTGTACGACTCATTTGCATTATTAAACCATTGTTGTGGTAGCCAGGAATGTTTGAGTTTTGGGAGAAACATATGCTTCTCCAAATTGGTAAGTATCCCTTGTAACTATGTCAAATTTGGATGTGTATTGGATATTTCTTGGTCCATTTCGGTGAATGAGGTTGCAGTTTCAGCACTTAAGATACCATTAGGACCGAAGAGTTTACAAATAATGCGGTTAACCTCAGGTTGAGGAAGACACTTACTGAGTAAAATTGACATATATGTCAATGGCTTTACAAGTCGAAAACTCTTCGTAGGGACAAAATATTAATTTACTCTGGTCAATGTCACTCAATTTATCCTCCAATTTCATATGAATTACTTTTAAGTAAGTATATAGCTCTCTAAGCATTTGGTTTAATTAATGTTAATGACATATAAAACATAAAATTATTCCAATCTAGTAGTTTTCATACATTTAAAATCTTGGTAATTATAACACTAATCTGTTGATCACACCTAATCAATTAGTTGGCCCATAATAGAGAGAGAATTTAGTGTATTACTCGTACAGGATGTAAGATAGGGCCGCATTATAAACAGAAATTTCACGTCAGCCATTTTGATTTACGAAACACAATGTTATCGTTAAAAATCCTCAATCTTCCACTATTTTCCCGATTATCAGCTGAAATAATATAAGAAATAAATATATAATATGACACATATAAATCAAATTAAACTTTTTATAACTTAAAAATCGTATAAAACTTTGTATTTATTGCTTAATAATGACCAGCCTCTACCAGTGTCCGTGTTCACGCATATAATATTTCTATATTCACTCGAAAATTAACTAAAATAGGCAAATACCTTTTATTTTTTTATTTATATGATACAATAGCACTTTATTTTATTCATTTCAATACAAAAACACAACAAAACAGTGATATAATGGAATATTTGACGACCAGACTCTACCAGACTCTACCGGACTCTACCAGACTCTGTTTAGTGATACCCCCGAAAACCTATTAAAAATAGAAGTCGCGGGCTTCTGCCCGGCGACTAATGAATATCCCCATGCAATCTGGTCAATAAGTTTAATACTTATCAGATGTTTCTTGAAAAGTGTGAACAAATAGCGAACAATGTAGATTCAGATCAAACTTGGCGGATTCGTTTGAAGTGTTATTGTATCATATAAATAAAATTAAACTAGAACTATCACTGAATGTGATTAATACCCCCGAATGCCGCCCTAATAGGAAAGGTTGTGCAATATTTAGAAACCCCACCTTAAAAGGACAATGTTATGGATCGGGTTATTCTTGTTTTGTTCATTTTGGGATAACAAAGTGCAATAACTGTAATTATGTAAAGAAGAGTTATGGTTCTTGTACACTGCACTTCCTCTGATTATGCTCTACCATTGTATGTAGTTTTATTAGATTCCATCTGTTCGTTATTAAGTAATTCTCCGGACAAGAAAAAGTAACAAAGGACAGTTATGGTTCCTGTACACCGCACTTCCTCTCAATGTGTTGTATCATCCTATGATGTGTTATTAAATTCCAACAATTAGTTTTAAAGTTATGCTCCGGACAAGACTCTACGAACAAGAAAAAGTAACAAAGGGCAATAACTCTGTAATTATGTAAAGTATAGTTATGGTTTTTGTACACTGCACTTTCTCTGATTATGCTCTACCATTGTATGCAGTTTTATTAGATTCCATCTGTTAGTTATTAAGTAATTCTCCGGACAAGAAAGAGTAACAAAGGGCAATAACTCTGTATTTAGATAAAATACAGTTATGGTTCCTGTACACCGCACTTTCTCTCAATGTGTTGTATCATCCTATGAAGTTTTAATACATTCCAACAATTAGTTTTAAAGTTATGCTCCGGACAAGACTCTACGAACAAGAAAAAGTAACAAAGGGCAATAACTCTGTAATTATGTAAAGTAGAGTTATGGTTATTGTACACTGCACTTTCTCTGATTATGCTCTACCATTGTATGTAGTTTTATTAGATTCCATCTGTTAGTTATTAAGTAATTCCCAGGACAAGAACAAGTAACAAAGGGCAATAACTCTGTATTTAGGTAAAATAGAGTTATGGTTCCTGTACACCGCACTTTCTCTCAATGTGTTGTATCATCCTATGATTTTTAGCTCACCTGAGCTTTGCTCAAGGTGAGTTATTGTGATCGCCTTTTGCCCGGCGTCCGTCGCCCGTCGTCCGTCGTGCGTCGTGCGTCGTGCGTCAACTTCTTCTCCTCAGTAACCAGTGGGTCAATTTGGATGAAACTTCACAGAAAGCATCCTCTCAATGACCTCACCAGAATTCCTTCAAATTTTTGGGACGAAACTGAAAAAACTTCAAAATTCTTCTCCTCCTGAATTGGTTGGCAGATTTTCAAATAATTTTGTAGAAATGTTCCTTGGATGACCCTCTATCAGATTCCTTCAAGCCGTGTTGATTGGTCGAAAAACATGGCCGCCAGGGGGGGGCGGGGCTATTTTGCCTTATATGGCTATAGTGAAAACTTAAAAAATCTTCTCCTCCGAAAGTGTAAGGCCGATTTTCAAATAATTTTGTAGAAATGTTCCTTGGGTGACCCTCTATCAGATTCCTTCAAGCCATGTTGATTGGTCGAAAAACATGGCCGCCAGGGGGGGGCGGGTCTATTTTGCCTTATATGGCTATAGTGCAAACTTAAAAAATCTTCTCCTCCAAAAGTGTCAGGCCGATTTTCAAATAATTTTGTAGAAATGTTCCTTGGGTGATCCTCTATCAGATTCCTTCAAGCCATGTTGATTGGTCAAAAAACATGGCCGCCAGGGGGCGGGGCTATTTTGCCTTTTATGGCTATAATGAAAACTTAAAAAATCTTCTCCTCCATAAGTGTCAGGCCGATTTTCAAATAATTTTGTAGAAATGTTCCTTGGGTGACCCTCTATCAGATTCCTTCAAGCAATGTTGATTGGTCGAAAAACATGGCCGCCAGGGGGCGGGGGCTATTTTGCATTATATGGCTATAGTGAAAACTTAAAAAATCTTCTCCTCCAAAAGTATCTGGCCGATTTTCAAATAATTTTGCAGAAATGTTCCTAGGGTGACCCTCTATCAGATTCCTTCAAGCCAAGTTGATTGGTCGGAAACTATGGCTGCCAGGGGGGCGAGGCTTATATAGCTAAAGTGAAAAAGAATAAAAAATCAGGTGAGCGATTCAAGGGCCATCATGGCCCTCTTGTTTATTAAATTCCAACAATTAGTTTTAAAGTTATGCTCCGGACAAGACTCTACGAACAAGAAAAAGTAACAAAGGGCAATAACTCTGTAATTATGTAAAGTATAGTTATGGTTTTTGTACACTGCACTTCCTCTGATTATGCTCTACCATTGTATGCAGTTTTATTAGATTCCATCTGTTAGTTATTAAGTAATTCTCCGGACAAGAAAGAGTAACAAAGGGCAATAACTCTGTATTTAGATACAATACAGTTATGGTTCCTGTACACCGCACTTTCTCTCAATGTGTTGTATCATCCTATGAAGTTTTAATAAATTCCAACAATTAGTTTTAAAGTTATGCTCCGGACAAGACTCTACGAACAAGAAAAAGTAACAAAGGGCAATAACTCTGTATTTAGGTAAAATAGAGTTATGGTTCCTGTACACCGCAATTCCTCTCAATGTGTTGTATCATCCTATGATTTTTTTATTAAATTCCAACAATTAGTTTTAAAGTTATACTCCGGACAAGACTACGAACAAGAAAAAATAACAAAGGGCAATAACTCTGTAATTATGTAAATTAGAGTTATGTTTCATGACACTGCACTTCCTCTGATTATGCTCTACCATTGTATGCAGTTTTATTAGATTCCATCTGTTAGTTATTAAGTAATTCTCTGGACAAGAAAAAGTAACAAAGGGCAATAACTCTGTATTTAGATAAAATAGAGTTATGGTTCCTGTACACCGCACTTCCTCTCAATGTGTTGTATCATCCTATGAAGTTTTATTAAATTCCAACAATTTGTTTTAAAGTTATGCTCTGGACAAGACTCTACGAATAAGAAAAAGTAACAAAGGGCAATAACTCTGTAATTATGTAAATTAGAGTTATGGTTCTTATACACTGCACCTCCTCTGATTATGCTCTACCATGGTATGTAGTTTTATTAGATTCCATCTGTCAGTTATTAAGTAATTCTCCGGACAAGAAAAAGTAACAAAGGGAAATAACTCTGTATTTAGGTAAAATAGAGTTATGGTTCCTATACACCGCACTTCCTCTCAATGTGTTGTATCATCCTATGAAGTTTTATTAAATTCCAACAATCAGTTTTAAAGTTATGCTCCGGAAAAGGAAAATCGCAACGGACCAACCAACCGACCGACCGACCAACCGACCGACCAACCACAGGGTGACTCCAATATACCCCCTCTAAACTTCGTTTATCGGGGGTATAAAAATGTATTTGCCTATATTGGTTCATTTTCGAATGAATATAGAAATATTATATGCATGATCACGGACACTGGTTTTACATGTGTATTGTTTTATACTGCAGCTGTTTTATTTAAGTTTTATGTGTTATAACTTGTTTTAACATGATCTATAGGACCTTATTATCACTCTAGTGTGTAAGTAAGTAAGTGTTTATATGTGATTTTTACAAAATACTGTTCAAACTGAACAACAACGAACTTTTATCAGTCCCGGGTAAGAGACGGCCATCTTGTTTTTCAAGAACATTTTACCGAATACGACAATAGTCAGAGATCTTATAACATTTTATAAGGAATATATAATACATTCTTACACATCTTAATGATGCATCGATAATTTTTATTAGTTTTAAAGCCAACTGTATGACTTATAAGTTCTGCCTGATACGCTGACTAGTAATCACCAGTACATTTAGCCAGAAGGCTGTTAGTGCTGAGAACGTCTGTAAGGTGCTGCAGACTCGTATACCAGCCGACCACATGGGCACAGTACAGGGGTGACAGGGAACACAGCACCTGCTCCAATTGGAACCCGAAATATCGCTACAAGACGACCACCACATATAACAAACAAGTCTCCGTTGCCAATCCGTCAACTGATACCCCACTCGTGCCCAATATTCAAACTGTCTTCTGCGAAACAAAACAATATACCTTGATAAAACAAAAGGCATTACAGAAAAAGCTGGCAGGCTGTCTGCGTGAACATTTGTCTGTTGAGCTTAATCCAGGAAAGAACCTTATACTAAAACTCAGTACCGCCGCGTATGAATTGGCGAAATACATAACCATTGATGGGCACAGTACAGGGGTGACAGGGAACCCAGCATCTGCTCCAATTGGAACCCGAAATATCGCTACAAGACGACCACCACATATATTGGGTCACAACAAACAAGTCTCCGTTGCCAATCCGTCAACGGATACCCCACTCGTGCCCAATATTCAAACTGTCTTCTGCGAAACAAAACAATATACCTTGATAAAACAAAAGGCATTACAGAAAAAGCTGGCAGGCTGTCTGCGTGAACATTTGTCTGTTGAGCTTAATCCAGGAAAGAACCTTATACTAAAACTCAGTACCGCCGCGTATGAATTGGCGAAATACATAACCATTGATGCCCTTCAGAACGACTGTCTGTCCGGTCTTTTCTGTAGTGAAGAAGTTGCGGTTGATCAAAATGGCGACTCGGTAGAATTACGATTGAAACTTGTAAACAGAAAAAGAGATGGTCTACCAGGTTCTCAGACTAAACTTACTATTAACTTTTACAATACCACCTCGAACATAATGGTTAATGGCAGTAAAGTTGATCTGTTCATAGACAACATTTTACTGATTTTGAACTCCCAGTTGGAGCAACATTGTAGCATTTTAGACGCCGCACATACCCACCTTGGTTCCACAATCAACATCGCAGTGCAAAACACTGGTGTATTAGCTTCTAATGTAATACCTACTACATCAACCGAAGTAGCAATCACAACACCTGCAGCAAATCAAGATAAACCCATGCCATAATTTACTTGTCCGGTCTGTGAACCAGAAGCGAGTTCAGAAACTATCGTAGAGTGTAATGACTCCATTTTCCATTTTCAATGTGCAGGGCTCTCCAATGAAGGTGTCAATGACAATGTACTCTATGGAGTCCAAGCACAAACCAACCAGGCTCTGCCTATTATGCCAACCCAATCTGGTAAAGGTGACAGAAACATGCCATCCTCCCCTGTACAACGGAGCCCCTACATGTACAACGCCAGAGCATCAGTCAATCTCACAAAATAACAGTCTACATCACATGTTAAAACTATGCCAGATGGTAATGAAAGAATCCAAGCTTTAGACGTAACTACAGCGGTAACTCCCATATGCATAGTTAGTACATATATGCCAACATTTGGTAGTGCGTCAACTGAAAAGTATGCAGAACATGTGTATATTATTCATAATATTATAGACACGTATTCAACAACACATAAGATAATTATCTGCGGCGACTTTAATGGTTTTCTCCTGACATCCCGCAAAAATGCGCACGATAGGTTGTTGAAACAGTTCACCGCGGAGCACAACCTGAGAATACAATGTAGGTCCGAACGTGAAGGAGTACAGCACATTCCATGGTTATGGAGGCAGTATAGTTTACACATTTACTATATTTTCTCAACTGAAGAGAGCCTGATGCAACCCACATAAATTATGGAAAAATCGGCTCTAAATCTATCTACGCATGTCCAGATCAAAACAACTATAGGTATCTGTATTGATAAGCAAGCACCAAACATGAACACACAATTACCATGTATCCACACATTTCTTAAGGATAAAGCAGACTTTGACAGTTATGAATCAGCAATGCTCGACCAGCTAGACCCCAATATTGCAGAACATAATCCGGAAAAGGCAGTAGAACTTTTAACAAACCTTCTTCTGAAATTGAGCAAACAGACTGTGCCAAACAGGGTTATAAAACTGAAAGGTCATAGTTTTAAACTATCCCCCAAGACCCGCCAGTTAATGTCAACAAGTAAACAATACCATTATTACCTGTGGAAGAATGCAGGAAGACCAAATCCAGAACATCCCCTTTCAACCCAACGAAAGGAAGCTAAATATATTCTGACACGACAGAAGAGACATGATTTTGCAACAGCCAGAGACATCCTCTACCTAGAGATTATGCAACAACCAACAGTCAAGTTGTTCCATCAGCTTATTCGTAGAGCCAGGAGCTCAAAACAAACTAAGTCATGTACCTTGAATGTTAATGGGTCCGAACTAAACGACCCAGACGCTCAGCGTAGTGCATTCGCAGCATACAACGAGGACCTCGCAGTACCAAAGGACCATCCAAACTTCGAGCACGACCTATTTGTCCTCAACGAGTTATACTACGAAGCCCTGATAGACATAAACAACAACAACAACAACAATGAACCAAACAAGCCGTTCACAGAACAGGAAAGTATCCGAGTATTGAATTCTGGGAAGTTGCCTGACGAATCTCACATATCCGCTGAACATTTCATATATGCAGGGGAATCGATTATACCATGTACCACCAAAATATTCAATAGGATTATATCAACTAGACAGATCCCTAACGTATTTAAGTCCGGACTGATAAACCCTATCCACAAGAAGGGAAAAGAAAGTAGCTACATGGACAATTACCGTGGTATATCCGTATCCAGTATATTTGGAAAGCTCTTTGAGGCAGCTCTATTGAATCGTATTAGCGACGTCAATGCAAATCAATACGAACTACAATATGGCTTTACTAAAGGCTTATTCCTAACTATGGCTTTACTTCTATTATCGGAAGCAATCGTAGACACCTTATTTATTGCCACACTTGACACTCAAAACGCATTTGATCATCACAATATTATATTGAACAAGCTCTACTCACATAAGGTATCACCGGAGCACTCTGTTCAACCGTACACTCAATATACACGGACTCTCAGCTAAGGTGAAATGGCAAGGTGACATTAGCAACAGTTTCCATTAAACAAGGCGTCAGACAGGGCGGTATTCTCTCCACTAGTCTGTACGAGCTATATATTTATAGTCTTCTAGTGGACCTCGAGCAACATTCTCTAGGAAAACGGATCGGTACTACATACGTGGGTTGCCCGACTGTCGCCGATGACGTTCTACTAATGTCAGAAGACCCCAGCGAATTTCAGTCTATGCTAAATATAGCCTACGCGTATTCTCAGGAACATAGATATATTATTCACCCAAATAAGAGTATCGCTATCACTATCACAAGAATACCCAGAACTCCGACAAAACCCCTATCTACAGACTGGTTTCTAGGAACCTCCGATCTACCGATCGAGTCAACATCAGCACATCTGCATAAAATGAAAACAACATAAACATATTGAGCAAAGAATAAGTTCTCTACTCGCTGATGAAGTCTGTGGTCATTGGTTCCAACGGCCTGAATCCAACTACAAGCTACCGTATCTACCAAATGTATGTCCTACCAAGACTCTTATATAGTACAGAAGTGTTACCCATTAAACAATATCAATTATCTCACTGATATATGCAGTCACAAAGGGAAATAACTCTGTACTTCGTGAAGAAGCTAGTAGGCAGACCCTGTTCAAATACTATATACCGGACAGTTTCTTCGCAACAGTTTCGCAAACATTAGAACATTACCGCCTCCCTTCTGTGAATAAACTAACTCAGTCAAATATCTCACGATCTGAATGGAAATTAATGTCAAAAAAGGCAGTACACAACCACTGGTCAAATGAATTCCATATGGACATTGAACAAAAGTCAACTATGCAAAATTGTAACATTGATATACTGCGTATTGGCAGAGCGCATCCGACATGGGACACCGTTAAACCTAACACTTCTGACGTCAAAAAGGGAATAATTAAAGCAAGAATACATGCTTCAAACAACCAAAGTAAAATTCAACAAAGCCGAAGTCGATCCAAAATGCCCGATATGCCGACTGGAGGATGAAGATCTGAGTCACATGTTAACCAGGTGTCCTGCACTCGATGCTACGAGACGTGAGCCAATCGGTTGGATAAGGAACTGTATAAAACGTAATCATGGAAATGATGTATGGGTTACAGTTGCCAACCGCCAACTACTTACTTCCCTTATCATCGACTGTGGGGTCCTCGTATCCAGCGGTATCCTGCCCCCAAACCCTGATGTGATGCGAAACATAGAGACATACTCGAGGCTACAGTGCTACCGATTACACGTCAGGCGTCTGCATTCTCTACAACATGACTAAAATACACAACGGACTATAAGTAATACTATGGCCGTCCCTAACCAGTAGAACTTTGTAAATATTTAGTAGGCGCATACACTGAGTACATACTTACCAACCAACTAAAACTAATAACTTAAAGGCGTATGCTACAGTTATTTATCCAAAAATTTCCCAATCATAGAATTTCATTATTCTTTGTATTTTGCTAGAACATACAATAACTAGTTGAAATAAGAAAAGAAAAAAATATGTTATAGATTTAAAAAAAATATATTGGCCTGTCAATGACATGACCCATTTCATCAAAGGCACAAATATAGGCATTTTGGCCGAAAACCTAAAACGTACACAAAAAATAAAATGAAAACTACAAATCATATTAAAGTTCATATATAACTTTATATATAGAATTTAAATCAATATGAAAAGAGAATTTGTGAAAAAAAAATATGAAAACAAATATATTAAGCTGTTTTTCAAGGTCGAAATGGTGTCACATTTTACCCGTGAAAAAGTTAAAATCATACAATTTTTCAAGAAATTTTCCATTTTACATAATAGAATTTTCTGTAATTATCCATAAACACTGAACATGGTTCACTTTAATAAAAAATGCAAAAAAAAAAAATAGGTCACCGTGCTCCTTTTCTGGTAAATCGACTTTTTCCTTGATGCACGGCCTGTTTTTTAAGCAAAACTGCTGTTTTTCTAAGAAAACGCAAGAAAAAGCAAGGAAAACGACCCTTTACTCTAAAAGGAGTACGATGACCTATATTTGTTTTTGCATTTTTTATTAAAGTGAACGATGTTTAGTGTTTATGGATAATTACAGAAAATTATATTATGTAGAATGGAAAATTTGTATGATTTGAACTTTTTCGGGGGTAAAATGTGACACTATTTCTACCTTGAAAAACAGCTTAATATATTCTTTTTCCATTTCTTCTCAAAAATTCCTTTTTCATTTGATTTAAATTCTATATATAAAGTTATAGTTGAACTTAAATATGATTTGTAGTTTTCATTTTAATTTATTTGTGTGTTTTAGGTTTTTGGCCAAAATGCCTATATTTGTGCCATTGATGAAATTGGTCATGTCATTGACAGGCCAATATTTTTTTTTTAGATTGATTACAATTTTTTTTTTTCTTATTTCAATCAGTTATTGTATGTACTAATTTAATACAAAGAATAAAGAAATTCTATGATTGGGAAATTTTTGATAAAAAAACTGTAGCATACACCTTTAACACTACGGGGAGACCCGGTGCACAACTTACTGGTGGGATTAACGGAAAAGAAGAAAAAGAAGGTAGACTCTGGTCATTATTAAGCAATAAATACAACGTTTAATACGATTTTTAAGTCATAAAAAATCGATTTGATTTATATGTGTCGTATTATATATTTAATAAATATAATTTATTTCTTATATTATTTCAGCTGATAATCGGGAAAATAGTGGAAGAGTGAGGATTTTTAACGATAACATTGTGTTTCGTAAATCAAAATGGCATACGTAAAAGTTCTGTTTATAATGCGGCCCTATCACACATCCTGAACGAGTAATACACTACATTATCTCTCTTTTATAGGTCAACTAATTGATTAGGTGTGATCAACAGATTAGTGTTATAATTATATTCATATGAAATTAAAGAGAGTTTTTAGTTACTACATTCCGCAAAAAATAGAATCAAACTGAACCATATTTGCATATTTTTTTTTAAAAAATATATGCAAAATTATTTTAACTTGAAAAATGGATATACATGTATATATTTATTATACCTCACGTGACTTTGTAATGTTAAATTCTCATATACTCATCATGGGCAATTTCTTACTGTCTCATGCTAAAAGTACGTTTTTGACCGGTTAAGGATGTACTGAACTGAAAAGTGGATTTTTCATAATATTTAACTTTTGTTGTAATATTGTTTTTTTGAAAGTTGGATATATGTTAAATTAAAAAAAAAAAAAAAGGTATGGTACTGGGCTTTTTTCTTTGCTAGATCAATTTATAAAAGCCTTATGATGAGTTTTTTTTTGCTATTTCAGCCCATGAAAAAAAAAGTTTTCACGCAAATTGCCGATATTTGAAAGATGATATGCTAATTGTTTATCTTCTTGTGGTTTTAATCTCATTCTGAAGGTATTTTATCCATATCTTTGGAAGTTCATGCGATACATTGTAGTTAAAGCTAAAAAATAGACACTATTTGACACTAATGAAAATCCATATTTGTCAGATTTATTAATAGACAATTTCAAAACTTTGAAATAAGGAAAAAACATATTTGTAATATTTAACTTTTTCTGAAACTTCTCTAAGTTATTTCAATTACTATCATTTATCAGATTTTAATAAGAAAAGTATATGTCACTGTGCAATATTTTCAGTTTTTCTTCTTTGAATGTCTAAAAAATGTTAAAATATGAATATATATTTATTAATTTTTCAAACATATCTTCAAATGTCAAAAAAGTTTTCCAATATTTTCTACTTTTTTCAAAACAATATGATACTATACAAGTTCTAGATTAAAATTTATATACATGGACTTTAATATGTTCTTTTTGCCCAGTTTTATTTCTTAATCAAACACGGCAACTGGACAGCGTCTCACGAACAAATTGAAGGCTCGTGAAAAAAATAGGCCCTTTATCTCAAGCAAGTTTTATCCATTTTTTTTTAAATTTTGAAGAATTATAAAAAGGTATAATGACTAAACAGGTTTTAATTGACAACAAAATAAGAAGATTTAATAAGAAAGTAAAAAAAAAAAAATTTTTTTCTTTAATTTCAAAACCTCAGTTCAGTACATCCTTAACAGTATACTGTTACATGGCACGTGCGTTAAAATGTTGGTTATGCACGTGCATGACGTCATTTAAAAAATAACGTCACATTTTAGACGCGCGTGCCATGTAACAGTATACTGTTAACCGGTATATTCATATGTGTGTGTTACATTGTAGTAGATCTACACATGTTCACCTCCCCTACAAAGGTACAGAATAAATTAAATAAACGTGTAATTTTGTTCGGAATATTAAAATAAATATTGCATGGGTTCCAGTGTGACAGTACATATTGTCAACATTCGGGTAAATACTGTTAACCCCGGCTTCGCCTCGGGTAACAGTATTTTCCTCATGTTGACAATTTGTACTGTCACACTGGAAGCCATGCAATATTTATATAATCCTAAAATAAAATTTGTTGTACCCAGGTCACACCACGTGGAGGAATTCTCTCAGGCCCAAAATGTAATGTTTGGATCTAAATGATATCATTTTTGGAATTTTTATTCTATGTTTTCTCATTTTAAGTTACCAGAAATAGAGCCTGTGCACCGGACGAGGACCCGGGCCGTAAAAGACCCTACACAGAGCTCCATTTTTTTGTTTTTGGTTTTATGTACATTCATTTGATAGAGATTCAAAGCATGGCCAAGCAGCAGCACCCAGCTACCGACCGTGTCTGCACCACTGTTGAGCGTTCTAGCGTAAGGTGCTCGCAGCGCTTGTTTAGCATGCAGACATTGACATAGAGGACTTATTGTAAAGAATGTCGAATGTACAACTGAAATACAGGTATTAGTCAATATAATCTGTGTTTTTATTTTCAATTGTGTATGTTTTACAATTTTTCACTCGTTTGTGTGTGCCTGGTTTTCGTGCAATTCTCGTAATGGGTAATGTTAGTTGCTTATCTGTTGATGTGATGTTTGAAATGTGATGCGACCTAAAGTTCAATAATTTCATAAATCGCCTTGATATCTGGTCAGGACTTAAATGTGTCCTTGTAGCATGATACACATGTAGCACCGACGCTTGTGTCGCCAAACAATATTTGTCCGAGTCATGCAATGCGCCTCTCACATCAAGAGTTTGACACTGTTAAAGTTCTTGTAACTTTTCTATCATGTCGGGCAATTTCTGGACTACCCAGTTTGTCGTCCTTTTGATAACATGGTTGTACGACTCATTTGCATTATTAAACCATTGTTGTGGTAGCCAGGGATGTTTGAGTTTTGGGAGAAACGTATGCTTCTCCAAATTGTAAATATCCATTGTAAATATATCAAATTTGGATGTTTAATAAAGATTAATTATCCAATATTTTGGCCCTCAAATAAAAAACAAAAGACATACATTTACATAACTCATACCGAAATGCTATGGTATTATATACATAAACTCATGATTTCCCCCTCCTCCCAATGCCGTTACGCATAATAGCTGCATACGACCTTCAGAACCGCATCTTAAACAGACAAATATGGCCGCCATATTAATCGTCAAACCTATATTGGTCTGTTTTTGTCTCGCTGCGACGAAGTTGCGAAAGCGAGACTAATGTGTTGCTTTTCTGGCGACGGCGACGGCGTCAACTATTTGCGTTTAGCTCAACGTTAAAGTTACGTTTTTATTAACTTTTCTGAATAAGTGCTGGTACAAGGGCTTTCATTTTTCGAATATAGTTACATCTAATACCCTTCTTCATACTGTATGCTAAAGATACTGAGTGTGACCTTCTTTTTGGGGTAAACAACTTGATTTTGGTGGTTTTGGGTGGTTTTTGGCATTGGTCATAACTTCCTCATTTTTTGTTAGATTGATTTCAAATTGTGCACACATATTTCATAAATAAAGTACTTCAACATATTAAACGGGTTTTTGGGTCAAACACTTGAATTTCTTTCTTTTTCATTTCTTGTATTTTCACTTTTGCGTTTAGCTCAACGTTAAAGTTTCATTTTTTTATATTTTCCTCAATAAGTACTGGTACTAGGGCTTTCATATTTGGAATATAGTTACATCTAATACCCTTCTCCACATTGTACACTGACGATGCTGAGTGTGACCTTTTTTGGGGGTAAAACACTTGATTTTTGGTGGATTTTGAGAATTGGACATAGCTTCTTCATATTTTGGTGGATTAATTTCAAATTGTGAACACACATTTCATTAATAAAGTACTTCAACATATCAAACAGGTTTCGGGGTAAAACGTTTGTATTTTGTTATTTTTGTTTGCGTTTAGCTCAATTTCTTTTTTGAATTTCTTGTATTTTTGAACTTTGCGCATTTGTATTATTTTATTTTTTTTGAATTTTGGGTTTAATAGCTAACTTCTTTTTTTTTAATTTCTTGAAATGTTTAACTTTGCGTTTAGCTCAATTTTTTTTTTTTAATTTCTTGTAGTTTTGAACTTTGTATTTTTTTTTTAATGTCTTGTTTAAAAACAATTGTGTTTAGCTCAATGTTAAATTTTTCTATTTTACCTTTTGTCTTTTACGCTTGCATTGATAGTCAAAGCAGGGGGAAAGTGAGACATTTAATTACGCGTAATTCTTGTATTAATTATTTGCTGAAATAATAATACATTTTGGTCACATATATACCAATACATATTATATTAACTTTTTATAACTTAAAAATCGAATAAAACGTTGTTTTTGGTAGAGTTGCGCATGCGCAGACGAGACCATTGTTACATGTTGAATTTTGAAGTCACGTGATGTAAATGCCCCAGAACACATACAAAAATAGAGCAAACAAATCAGACTGAATTACAAATGCAAACATAAGCAAAAGTAAAATAAGTAAAATAAATTCACTTATTCTAGGTATCCAAATAAAATAACAAAGTCTCTTAATGTGTTAATATCATATTTAAGTGTACACAATTATTTAGATATCACTACGCCAATATAGCACTTCACCCTTTGTAAATTGTAAAATTGTAACCCTTTCTTCACTCTCGGCAGAGATGTAAACATCCACTCGCCCGCTAGCATAAGCGAGTGGAATAAAGGATCGGGCTAGTACGAAATTCTAGGCGCTAGTTCATACATATTCGTTCATGTCCTTATTCATAATGATAGTATGCATTGCTTAGCCTTTTCTTTCTCTTTCTCTCAGTCCATCTATTCCTTCGAAAAAGTTGCGTATAGAACATGTGCTCGATTCTAGTAACGAAGCCCATCAAAGTCGTTTTAGTTATGCATTCATTTTCAATAGGTAATTTTCCTTTCACATATATACCACAGGTTTCCGCAAAAAACATGAGTATAATCGACAATAAGTCGACGATTAACGATGACTTTTGCATTTTGGATAGGTGCTTTCGACAAGGTCCGCGTCTAAATTCCCGACTTCTAAGAAAGAGATTTTATCAAATCATTTGAGCGCTTTAAGGATGTACTGAACTGAAAAGTGGATTTTTCATAATATTTAACTTTTGTTGTAACATTGTTTTTTTGAAAGTTTGATGTATGTTAAATAAAAAAAAAAAAAAAAAAAAGGTAGGGTAGTGGGCTTTATTTTTTGCTAGATCAATTTATGAAAGCCTTATGATATGCATATTTTTGCTATTTTAGCACATGAAAAAACAACATGTTTTCACGCAAATTGTCAATATTTGAAAGATGATATGCTAATTATTTGTCTTCTTGTGGTTTAAATCTCATTCTGAAGTTATTTTATCCATATCTTTGGAAGTTCATGTGATACGTTGTAATTAAAACTAAAAAATAGACACTTGTTTTCCCTGATGAGAACCCATATTTGTCAGGTGTAAGAATAGACAAATTTAAAACTTTGAAATCAGGGAAAAACATATTTATAATATTTAACTTTTTCTGAAACTTCTTCAGGTTATTGCAATAGCTATCATTTATCAAAATTTAAAAAGAAAAGTATATGTCATTGGGCAATTTTTTTTCAGTTTTCCTTGTCTGAATGGCTAAAAAATGTTAAAATATGAATAAATATTTATTTATTTTTCAAACATATCTTCAAATGTCATAAAAGTTTTCCAATATTTTCTACTTTTTGTCAAAACAATATGATACTATACAAGTTCTAGATTAAAATTGATATATATATGGACTTTAATATGTACATTTTATCCAGTTATATTTCTTAATCAAACATGGCTACTGGACAGCGGCTCAAGAAAAATTGGAAGGCTCACGAAAAAATTAGGCCTTTTGGTCTAAACCAAATTTAAACCACTTCGTTTTAAATTGTTAAGCATTATAAAAAGGTATAATGACTAAAACGGTTTTAATTGTCAACAAAATCAGAAGATTTAATAACAATGTTTCATTTTTTTTTTTTTTTAAGTTTCATCTTCTCAGTTTAGTACATCCTTAAATTACGACGATTGCGAGTCAATGTCCTAAACACTTGTTTATAAAGCGTTTAGAATACTTTGATTATAACAGACAGAACGAATAAGGAACGAATAAATCTTGCAAGAAATCGATCATTTCTTTCGGCCAAAATCAGGTAAATGACCCGCAGATATTGGTTGTTACAACATAACTGATTCATCCTTTTATTCTAAATTTGTATTACACAGTTCAACATTTGATTTTGACAGTTTGTTCGTCATGATTTCGACGCGATTCAAGATTTTGACGTGTTTATTTCTTTCATAGAGTTGATTACTAACAGATGACTGAGTTGGTGATGGAAAGAACATTAAAAAGTTAAGTTAAGCTAAAACATGCACAGGCAGGCGAGTGTTTCATTAGGATAAGTGCAACACTCAATTCCCAATCCTGCTTGCCCTTTAACAAATCACAACCCACCCTACAATATAAAAACTCTGCAGCAGACGAATTAAAAAAAAATGGAGCAAAGATACAGAAAATCACATTTATTGGAAGTTTAATCATTGAATATAGTTGAAAACATTGTTGCAAAAGGAGAAATTGCTTGTTATGAGCAATTTCTTCTTCTGCATCAATGTTTTCAAAAGTGGTCGGCTGCAAATACGTATGCAAGTGGGAAAGGTTTAAATAAGAAACACTTTTTCAAATGATAGTCAGTTGGCTAATCTAGTATATAATGTCCGTCTTAAATAATAATGACAAAACTTTCAAAAAGCAAGAAAAAGATTTTTTACAATTTAATTGAAAATACATTAAATCAAAGTCGGGAAAGTATAGTTGTCCCTTTCCGTGCTTATTTTTATGAGAGTTCAAATCACAGGAAAAACTTATGGGACAGAGTTGACAATTATCACATTGACACAATTTCAGATTTAGGGTTTGTTTCTGTCAAACTGCTGAAGAAGACAACACTGAGACACACATTTTGATTAAAGGTTTATTTTAAAAAAAGGGATAATTTTATTTATGATAAACAACATTACAATGATGGTGTAGACAATACATCAACAATACATTTTTCAATTTGTACATTCATTGCACAGACCAAATCTTAGCAAGTTTGAAATTATGGACCTCTCAGCACATTTTTTCCCCACCTCATTACTTCTTGGCAGGATTTTACTGCTAAAATTGATGAAATCTTATTTTTAAATATGACCTAAGAAAGCCTTCCCTCAACATTTTGAAAACACCATCAGAAGTCACCAGAATGCACCATTTTGCGTCCAGGATTTCATTTTTTTTTAAAACATCAAGTCAAGGGTAAAATATAATAACTTAAGTGAAAGTTTCAGTTGTTTCATTGGAGCACCACAGGGGGACTGTATGTCACCATTTATTTTTGCAATGTATGTAAATGACTTAGAGGACTACATGTCTCTTAATGAATTTGACGGCGTGGATATGGGCATGTTGAAATTGTTTTTACTACTATACGCGGATATACTATAAAAGGTTAAACAATGATCTAAGACAAATATATATAAGAAAATATTATTGGTCTAGACCAAACATTCCTAAATTCATCGAACTCTTAACAAGCAATAACCAGAAAACATTATCCAAATTATGATTTTCCTATATAAAAGTTTCGAAAAAAGAATGAAGTCACTTGTATAATTATCTCATTTAAAATGTATGTATTATATTGTTGTTAAAATTGTTATATTTAGTCCTATTCTTCTACGATACAGAGATAATGATTTTTCTAAGTAGGGGTCAATTACATTTCATTTGAACAACAAGAAATGATGATATTGGAAACATTTCATTGTGGCTTGATGCATCATTTCTTGTCTGCCATGGTGGGGATTTATTTAAAATAAATATTCATATATATGCACTTCTGTATCTCTTCGTAAACGATCGCAATTCTACCTTTAGTACTTTCAGTACTTTGATTATTGCTTAATAATGACAAGACTCTACCAGTGTCCATGATCACGCATATACTATTTCTATATTCACTCGAAAATGAATTAAAATAGGCAAATACATGATATAATGGGATATTTAACCACCAGACTCTACCGGACTCTACCGGACTCTACCAGAGTCTCTGTTTAGGGATAACGTGGATAACAAAAAGTATTCTGTTTTCAGGCGAGTCTTTGTTCACTTTGTTTCAGGTCGTCAACGGGTCTATAGAAGAGAGGATGCATGTTGTGTTAAGGCTTTTAGGATTGAGAATGATATGCTTTTTAAAATCTTGGGCGGCGTTGCTCATAAATATAAACAATGGAGGTTTTCATTAATGGTTTTTAACAGTTTTAAAGCAACACTTTTCTCCTGCCTTAACACGATTACCGCCTTTTTAGGACATTGGTACTACTAGTTGCATGTTAATCTATTGTGTTGCTCTTTTATTTACCCGATAGGTCCGAATCTAGAGAAATGACCCCGATTAGACCTTTTATAAAAAAAAAACGACTTGAGATGTCTCTTGTAATAATGGATTTTAAAGAACATTGTGAGAAATGGAGAAACTAATAGACTTAAGTGTTCCTTTAAGTAGAATTGGTTCTACTCTGATCGTGTCGAAATCATACATTGGATTCTAAGGGTTTAACGATATTTTTCCTCGAATGTCTTCAAAACATGCAACTCTAAAAATATCTTTGCATATAGACTGGTAAACCCCTTTGACTGCTGGAGCCGATGTTGGGAAACTGTGCCACCACTATAGATTCAGGCCAACTGGCGCAACCGAACCGTCTAATCAGGCTATATGAGTTGACTGCTAAACTCAACAGTTCTATCTTGATAGTCCTGGAATCGGCAATAGATTCTTCCAAATGCAAAGCTGGACAATTCAATTTAAAAAATTCAGCATTGAAAGTGTTAATGTCTGTTATATGTGGTGGTTAGTGATCCGCATTCGAGCCTTGTTCGAGTCATACCAAAGTCTTCTACATTCAATTAAAATAGATACATTTAGAATCGCTCTTACAATATTTCGTGTTTCTGCACATAGATTAGAAATTGAAGCTGGAAGATGGCAAAAAAACAAACAAAATACCTTATATAAATTTTCTAGATTATTTCATTACATTTATTTCTTTTATTATTTTGCCATAAGTCTGCTTTTTGACTTTGATCAAACTAAAGCGTTATATATGTATGTGGTATGTTGCGCAAACTTGCCCTTTTTCCTGAATAAAAAAGATATATATATATATATATATACACACACATATGTATATGTGTATTTATGTCTATATGTAGGGGATGGATAAATGGAATGGTACGCAAGACAGGGAAGACGAGAGAGACAACCGACATTGTATATTTGACATTGAAGATGTGCAAGGGGGCTTTGAACGCGATTTGATTTACACTAAAGTTAATTAGTACTCGTGTGAGACCAGTATGGCAACATATGCGAATGGGCCCTGGTGTTTTTCTTGAATATAGTGATCTAAGCCAAACCGATGGTATGGTTGGGTAGAGGGGAATTTCTTCTAACATCAAATGCACAAACAACCTAGGATCGGGCTACTTTTAAACGTTTACGAGGCGGAACAAAAGTGGAATAAGAACATTTGCGATCCATTTGGGTATCACACTGGTATACTTTCTCCTAAATGAATGTTTATATATATATATATATATATATATATATATATATATATATATATTAGTTGAATCTCTTTAGGGCCATGCAGATGATACTGGCAGGTTATACATTCTTTTTGCAATGATGTTTTGTGCTACTTTCCAAAACATCACAGTTTGGCGTGTTTCTTCTCAAGAGTGTTTCGTGTCACGTTCCACAATGTTTCTGGTCTAATGAACCATTGCTCATCAATCTGGGTGCATCAATCCAACTATGCGATTGGACTGAAAACAGTGTGGTAAGAGGAGCCATTGCCCATCGTGCTTTCAATGGTCGTTTTGATTGCGTTGTTGTTTTTTGAGTTAGTATGTGTTCACTGGTCTTCGCACCTCTGCAGGCCAAATCCCTTTCGGCGGTACAGTGAACGATTTTCCCATAACCCCGTTCCCACATGCATAAACTCCCTATAAATGAACTATCGAAAACATTGTGATAAAAACAGCCATTGCTCACCATGTTTTCAAAGGTCGTTTTGCTTGCATTGTTGGTGTTTTAAGCCGTTTTCAACAGCATTTATGTCCAATCACCCTCACAGTTCACATACTCATGCGTCCTGGGTGAATCAACCCAACTATGCGATAGGACTGAAAACAATGTGGTAAGAGGAGCCATTGCCGATCGTGCTTTCAAGGGTCGTTTTGATTGCGTTGTTGGTTGTTTTAAGGCCGTTTACAACAGCATTTATGTTAAATACCCCGCACACACACACACGTGCTTCCTGGGTGAATCAACCCATCTACGCGATAGGACTGAACACAGTCTGGTATAAGGAACCATTGCTCATCATGTTTTCAAAGGTCGTTTTGAGTGCACTGTACGGAGTTTTAGGCCGTTTTCAACAGCATTTATGTGGAATCAACCCCCTCCCTCACAGTGCGCAAACTCATGGGACCTAGGTAAATCAACCCAGCTATGCGATAGGACTGAACACAGTCTGGTATAAGGAACCATTGCTCATCATGTTTTCAAAGGTCGTTTTGAGTGCACTGTACGGAGTCTTAGGCCGTTTTCAACAGCATTTATGTCCAATCACCCCCTCACAGTTCACAAACTCATGGTACCTGGGTGAATCAAGCCAACTATGCAATAGGACTGAACACAGTGTGGTAAGAGGAGCCATTTGCTCATCATGTTTTCAAAGGTCAATGTGATTGCATTGTTGGGGTTTATAGGCCTTTTTCTACAGCATTTATGTCCAATCACCCCCTCACAGTTCGCAAACTCATGGGACCTGGGTGAAACAACCCGGCTATGCGTTAGGACTGAACACAGTGTGGAAAGAGGAGCCATTGCTAATCATGATTTCAAAGGTCGTTTTGTTTGTATTTTTGGGTGTTCTACGCCGTTTCCAACATCATATATGTCAAATCACCCCCTCACAGTTCACAAACTCATGGGACCTGGGTGAATCAAGCCAACTATGCAATAGGACTGAAAACAGTGTGGTAAGAAGAGCCATTGCTCATCATGTTTTCAGAGGTCAATGTGATTGCATTGTCGGGGTTTATAGGCCGTTTTCAACAGCATTTATGTCCAATCACCCTCACAGTTCACAAACTCCTGGGACCTGGGTGAATCAACCCAGCTATGCGGTAGGACTGAAAACAGTGTGGAAAGAGGAGCCATTGCTAATCATGATTTCAAAGGTCGTTTTGTTTGTATTGTTGGGTGTTTTACGCCGTTTTCAACATCGTATATGTCAAATCACCCGCACCGTTCACATACTCATGCGTCCTGGGTGATTCAACTGAACACACTGTGACAAAGGGAGCAATTGCCCGCCCTGTTTTCAGAAGTCATTTTGTTTGTATTGTTGGGTGTTTTAGGCCGTTTTCAACATCATTCCAGTCATACCACCCAGTCAGTTCACACACTCGTGATCCCTGGGTGAATCATCCCAGCTATGCAATAGACCTGAACACATTGTGACAAAAGAAGCAATTGCCCGTTATGCTTTAAAATGTCGGTTTGTTTGCATGGTAGGGGTTTTGATCTTGGAAGCGAGTTGTTGCATGACTAAATAAGTGTGGAAACTGGCGTAAAATATATGCATGTAGGAAAGGGTTAAAATGTGTTCACTGGTCTTCGCACCTCTGCAGGCCAAATCCCTTTCGGCGGTACAGTGAACGATTTTCCCATAACCCCGTTCCCACATGCATAAACTCCCTATAAATGAACTATCGAAAACATTGTGATAAAAACAGCCATTGCTCACCATGTTTTCAAAGGTCGTTTTGCTTGCATTGTTGGTGTTTTAAGCCGTTTTCAACAGCATTTATGTCCAATCACCCTCACAGTTCACATACTCATGCGTCCTGGGTGAATCAACCCAACTATGCGATAGGACTGAAAACAGTGTGGTAAGAGGAGCCATTGCCGATCGTGCTTTCAAGGGTCGTTTTGATTGCGTTGTTGGTTGTTTTAAGGCCGTTTACAACAGCATTTATGTTAAATACCCCGCACACACACACACGAATCAACCCATCTACGCGATAGGACTGAACACAGTCTGGTATAAGGAACCATTGCTCATCATGTTTTCAAAGGTCGTTTTGAGTGCACTGTACGGAGTTTTAGGCCGTTTTCAACAGCATTTATGTGGAATCAACCCCCTCCCTCACAGTGCGCAAACTCATGGGACCTGGGTAAATCAACCCAGCTATGCGATAGGACTGAACACAGTCTGGTATAAGGAACCATTGCTCATCATGTTTCCAAAGGTCGTTTTGAGTGCACTGTACGGAGTCTTAGGCCGTTTTCAACAGCATTTATGTCCAATCACCCCCTCACAGTTCACAAACTCATGGTACCTGGGTGAATCAAGCCAACTATGCAATAGGACTGAACACAGTGTGGTAAGAGGAGCCATTTGCTCATCATGTTTTCAAAGGTCAATGTGATTGCATTGTTGGGGTTTATAGGCCTTTTTCTACAGCATTTATGTCCAATCACCCCCTCACAGTTCGCAAACTCATGGGACCTGGGTGAAACAACCCGGCTATGCGTTAGGACTGAACACAGTGTGGAAAGAGGAGCCATTGCTAATCATGATTTCAAAGGTCGTTTTGTTTGTATTTTTGGGTGTTCTACGCCGTTTCCAACATCATATATGTCAAATCACCCCCTCACAGTTCACAAACTCATGGGACCTGGGTGAATCAAGCCAACTATGCAATAGGACTGAAAACAGTGTGGTAAGAAGAGCCATTGCTCATCATGTTTTCAGAGGTCAATGTGATTGCATTGTCGGGGTTTATAGGCCGTTTTCAACAGCATTTATGTCCAATCACCCTCACAGTTCACAAACTCCTGGGACCTGGGTGAATCAACCCAGCTATGCGGTAGGACTGAAAACAGTGTGGAAAGAGGAGCCATTGCTAATCATGATTTCAAAGGTCGTTTTGTTTGTATTGTTGGGTGTTTTACGCCGTTTTCAACATCGTATATGTCAAATCACCCGCACCGTTCACATACTCATGCGTCCTGGGTGATTCAACTGAACACACTGTGACAAAGGGAGCAATTGCCCGCCCTGTTTTCAGAAGTCATTTTGTTTGTATTGTTGGGTGTTTTAGGCCGTTTTCAACATCATTCCAGTCATACCACCCAGTCAGTTCACACACTCGTGATCCCTGGGTGAATCATCCCAGCTATGCAATAGACCTGAACACATTGTGACAAAAGAAGCAATTGCCCGTTATGCTTTAAAATGTCGGTTTGTTTGCATGGTAGGGGTTTTGATCTTGGAAGCGAGTTGTTGCATGACTAAATAAGTGTGGAAACTGGCGTAAAATATATGCATGTAGGAAAGGGTTAAAATGTGTTCACTGGTCTTCGCACCTCTGCAGGCCAAATCCCTTTCGGCGGTACAGTGAACGATTTTCCCATAACCCCGTTCCCACATGCATAAACTCCCTATAAATGAACTATCGAAAACATTGTGATAAAAACAGCCATTGCTCACCATGTTTTCAAAGGTCGTTTTGCTTGCATTGTTGGTGTTTTAAGCCGTTTTCAACAGCATTTATGTCCAATCACCCTCACAGTTCACATACTCATGCGTCCTGGGTGAATCAACCCAACTATGCGATAGGACTGAAAACAGTGTGGTAAGAGGAGCCATTGCCGATCGTGCTTTCAAGGGTCGTTTTGATTGCGTTGTTGGTTGTTTTAAGGCCGTTTACAACAGCATTTATGTTAAATACCCCGCACACACACACACGAATCAACCCATCTACGCGATAGGACTGAACACAGTCTGGTATAAGGAACCATTGCTCATCATGTTTTCAAAGGTCGTTTTGAGTGCACTGTACGGAGTTTTAGGCCGTTTTCAACAGCATTTATGTGGAATCAACCCCCTCCCTCACAGTGCGCAAACTCATGGGACCTGGGTAAATCAACCCAGCTATGCGATAGGACTGAACACAGTCTGGTATAAGGAACCATTGCTCATCATGTTTCCAAAGGTCGTTTTGAGTGCACTGTACGGAGTCTTAGGCCGTTTTCAACAGCATTTATGTCCAATCACCCCCTCACAGTTCACAAACTCATGGTACCTGGGTGAATCAAGCCAACTATGCAATAGGACTGAACACAGTGTGGTAAGAGGAGCCATTTGCTCATCATGTTTTCAAAGGTCAATGTGATTGCATTGTTGGGGTTTATAGGCCTTTTTCTACAGCATTTATGTCCAATCACCCCCTCACAGTTCGCAAACTCATGGGACCTGGGTGAAACAACCCGGCTATGCGTTAGGACTGAACACAGTGTGGAAAGAGGAGCCATTGCTAATCATGATTTCAAAGGTCGTTTTGTTTGTATTTTTGGGTGTTCTACGCCGTTTCCAACATCATATATGTCAAATCACCCCCTCACAGTTCACAAACTCATGGGACCTGGGTGAATCAAGCCAACTATGCAATAGGACTGAAAACAGTGTGGTAAGAAGAGCCATTGCTCATCATGTTTTCAGAGGTCAATGTGATTGCATTGTCGGGGTTTATAGGCCGTTTTCAACAGCATTTATGTCCAATCACCCTCACAGTTCACAAACTCCTGGGACCTGGGTGAATCAACCCAGCTATGCGGTAGGACTGAAAACAGTGTGGAAAGAGGAGCCATTGCTAATCATGATTTCAAAGGTCGTTTTGTTTGTATTGTTGGGTGTTTTACGCCGTTTTCAACATCGTATATGTCAAATCACCCGCACCGTTCACATACTCATGCGTCCTGGGTGATTCAACTGAACACACTGTGACAAAGGGAGCAATTGCCCGCCCTGTTTTCAGAAGTCATTTTGTTTGTATTGTTGGGTGTTTTAGGCCGTTTTCAACATCATTCCAGTCATACCACCCAGTCAGTTCACACACTCGTGATCCCTGGGTGAATCATCCCAGCTATGCAATAGACCTGAACACATTGTGACAAAAGAAGCAATTGCCCGTTATGCTTTAAAATGTCGGTTTGTTTGCATGGTAGGGGTTTTGATCTTGGAAGCGAGTTGTTGCATGACTAAATAAGTGTGGAAACTGGCGTAAAATATATGCATGTAGGAAAGGGTTAAAATGTGTTCACTGGTCTTCGCACCTCTGCAGGCCAAATCCCTTTCGGCGGTACAGTGAACGATTTTCCCATAACCCCGTTCCCACATGCATAAACTCCCTATAAATGAACTATCGAAAACATTGTGATAAAAACAGCCATTGCTCACCATGTTTTCAAAGGTCGTTTTGCTTGCATTGTTGGTGTTTTAAGCCGTTTTCAACAGCATTTATGTCCAATCACCCTCACAGTTCACATACTCATGCGTCCTGGGTGAATCAACCCAACTATGCGATAGGACTGAAAACAGTGTGGTAAGAGGAGCCATTGCCGATCGTGCTTTCAAGGGTCGTTTTGATTGCGTTGTTGGTTGTTTTAAGGCCGTTTACAACAGCATTTATGTTAAATACCCCGCACACACACACACGAATCAACCCATCTACGCGATAGGACTGAACACAGTCTGGTATAAGGAACCATTGCTCATCATGTTTTCAAAGGTCGTTTTGAGTGCACTGTACGGAGTTTTAGGCCGTTTTCAACAGCATTTATGTGGAATCAACCCCCTCCCTCACAGTGCGCAAACTCATGGGACCTGGGTAAATCAACCCAGCTATGCGATAGGACTGAACACAGTCTGGTATAAGGAACCATTGCTCATCATGTTTTCAAAGGTCGTTTTGAGTGCACTGTACGGAGTCTTAGGCCGTTTTCAACAGCATTTATGTCCAATCACCCCCTCACAGTTCACAAACTCATGGTACCTGGGTGAATCAAGCCAACTATGCAATAGGACTGAACACAGTGTGGTAAGAGGAGCCATTTGCTCATCATGTTTTCAAAGGTCAATGTGATTGCATTGTTGGGGTTTATAGGCCTTTTTCTACAGCATTTATGTCCAATCACCCCCTCACAGTTCGCAAACTCATGGGACCTGGGTGAAACAACCCGGCTATGCGTTAGGACTGAACACAGTGTGGAAAGAGGAGCCATTGCTAATCATGATTTCAAAGGTCGTTTTGTTTGTATTTTTGGGTGTTCTACGCCGTTTCCAACATCATATATGTCAAATCACCCCCTCACAGTTCACAAACTCATGGGACCTGGGTGAATCAAGCCAACTATGCAATAGGACTGAAAACTGAAAACAGTGTGGTAAGAAGAGCCATTGCTCATCATGTTTTCAGAGGTCAATGTGATTGCATTGTCGGGGTTTATAGGCCGTTTTCAACAGCATTTATGTCCAATCACCCTCACAGTTCACAAACTCCTGGGACCTGGGTGAATCAACCCAGCTATGCGGTAGGACTGAAAACAGTGTGGAAAGAGGAGCCATTGCTAATCATGATTTCAAAGGTCGTTTTGTTTGTATTGTTGGGTGTTTTACGCCGTTTTCAACATCGTATATGTCAAATCACCCGCACCGTTCACATACTCATGCGTCCTGGGTGATTCAACTGAACACACTGTGACAAAGGGAGCAATTGCCCGCCCTGTTTTCAGAAGTCATTTTGTTTGTATTGTTGGGTGTTTTAGGCCGTTTTCAACATCATTCCAGTCATACCACCCAGTCAGTTCACACACTCGTGATCCCTGGGTGAATCATCCCAGCTATGCAATAGACCTGAACACATTGTGACAAAAGAAGCAATTGCCCGTTATGCTTTAAAATGTCGGTTTGTTTGCATGGTAGGGGTTTTGATCTTGGAAGCGAGTTGTTGCATGACTAAATAAGTGTGGAAACTGGCGTAAAATATATGCATGTAGGAAAGGGTTAAAATGTGTTCACTGGTCTTCGCACCTCTGCAGGCCAAATCCCTTTCGGCGGTACAGTGAACGATTTTCCCATAACCCCGTTCCCACATGCATAAACTCCCTATAAATGAACTATCGAAAACTAAAAACAGCCATTGCTCACCATGTTTTCAAAGGTCGTTTTGCTTGCATTGTTGGTGTTTTAAGCCGTTTTCAACAGCATTTATGTCCAATCACCCTCACAGTTCACATACTCATGCGTCCTGGGTGAATCAACCCAACTATGCGATAGGACTGAAAACAGTGTGGTAAGAGGAGCCATTGCCGATCGTGCTTTCAAGGGTCGTTTTGATTGCGTTGTTGGTTGTTTTAAGGCCGTTTACAACAGCATTTATGTTAAATACCCCGCACACACACACACGAATCAACCCATCTACGCGATAGGACTGAACACAGTCTGGTATAAGGAACCATTGCTCATCATGTTTTCAAAGGTCGTTTTGAGTGCACTGTACGGAGTTTTAGGCCGTTTTCAACAGCATTTATGTGGAATCAACCCCCTCCCTCACAGTGCGCAAACTCATGGGACCTGGGTAAATCAACCCAGCTATGCGATAGGACTGAACACAGTCTGGTATAAGGAACCATTGCTCATCATGTTTCCAAAGGTCGTTTTGAGTGCACTGTACGGAGTCTTAGGCCGTTTTCAACAGCATTTATGTCCAATCACCCCCTCACAGTTCACAAACTCATGGTACCTGGGTGAATCAAGCCAACTATGCAATAGGACTGAACACAGTGTGGTAAGAGGAGCCATTTGCTCATCATGTTTTCAAAGGTCAATGTGATTGCATTGTTGGGGTTTATAGGCCTTTTTCTACAGCATTTATGTCCAATCACCCCCTCACAGTTCGCAAACTCATGGGACCTGGGTGAAACAACCCGGCTATGCGTTAGGACTGAACACAGTGTGGAAAGAGGAGCCATTGCTAATCATGATTTCAAAGGTCGTTTTGTTTGTATTTTTGGGTGTTCTACGCCGTTTCCAACATCATATATGTCAAATCACCCCCTCACAGTTCACAAACTCATGGGACCTGGGTGAATCAAGCCAACTATGCAATAGGACTGAAAACAGTGTGGTAAGAAGAGCCATTGCTCATCATGTTTTCAGAGGTCAATGTGATTGCATTGTCGGGGTTTATAGGCCGTTTTCAACAGCATTTATGTCCAATCACCCTCACAGTTCACAAACTCCTGGGACCTGGGTGAATCAACCCAGCTATGCGGTAGGACTGAAAACAGTGTGGAAAGAGGAGCCATTGCTAATCATGATTTCAAAGGTCGTTTTGTTTGTATTGTTGGGTGTTTTACGCCGTTTTCAACATCGTATATGTCAAATCACCCGCACCGTTCACATACTCATGCGTCCTGGGTGATTCAACTGAACACACTGTGACAAAGGGAGCAATTGCCCGCCCTGTTTTCAGAAGTCATTTTGTTTGTATTGTTGGGTGTTTTAGGCCGTTTTCAACATCATTCCAGTCATACCACCCAGTCAGTTCACACACTCGTGATCCCTGGGTGAATCATCCCAGCTATGCAATAGACCTGAACACATTGTGACAAAAGAAGCAATTGCCCGTTATGCTTTAAAATGTCGGTTTGTTTGCATGGTAGGGGTTTTGATCTTGGAAGCGAGTTGTTGCATGACTAAATAAGTGTGGAAACTGGCGTAAAATATATGCATGTAGGAAAGGGTTAAAATGTGTTCACTGGTCTTCGCACCTCTGCAGGCCAAATCCCTTTCGGCGGTACAGTGAACGATTTTCCCATAACCCCGTTCCCACATGCATAAACTCCCTATAAATGAACTATCGAAAACATTGTGATAAAAACAGCCATTGCTCACCATGTTTTCAAAGGTCGTTTTGCTTGCATTGTTGGTGTTTTAAGCCGTTTTCAACAGCATTTATGTCCAATCACCCTCACAGTTCACATACTCATGCGTCCTGGGTGAATCAACCCAACTATGCGATAGGACTGAAAACAGTGTGGTAAGAGGAGCCATTGCCGATCGTGCTTTCAAGGGTCGTTTTGATTGCGTTATTGGTTGTTTTAAGGCCGTTTACAACAGCATTTATGTTAAATACCCCGCACACACACACACGTGCTTCCTGGGTGAATCAACCCATCTACGCGATAGGACTGAACACAGTCTGGTATAAGGAACCATTGCTCATCATGTTTTCAAAGGTCGTTTTGAGTGCACTGTACGGAGTTTTAGGCCGTTTTCAACAGCATTTATGTGGAATCAACCCCCTCCCTCACAGTGCGCAAACTCATGGGACCTGGGTAAATCAACCCAGCTATGCGATAGGACTGAACACAGTCTGGTATAAGGAACCATTGCTCATCATGTTTTCAAAGGTCGTTTTGAGTGCACTGTACGGAGTCTTAGGCCGTTTTCAACAGCATTTATGTCCAATCACCCCCTCACAGTTCACAAACTCATGGTACCTGGGTGAATCAAGCCAACTATGCAATAGGACTGAACACAGTGTGGTAAGAGGAGCCATTTGCTCATCATGTTTTCAAAGGTCAATGTGATTGCATTGTTGGGGTTTATAGGCCTTTTTCTACAGCATTTATGTCCAATCACCCCCTCACAGTTCGCAAACTCATGGGACCTGGGTGAAACAACCCGGCTATGCGTTAGGACTGAACACAGTGTGGAAAGAGGAGCCATTGCTAATCATGATTTCAAAGGTCGTTTTGTTTGTATTTTTGGGTGTTCTACGCCGTTTCCAACATCATATATGTCAAATCACCCCCTCACAGTTCACAAACTCATGGGACCTGGGTGAATCAAGCCAACTATGCAATAGGACTGAAAACAGTGTGGTAAGAAGAGCCATTGCTCATCATGTTTTCAGAGGTCAATGTGATTGCATTGTCGGGGTTTATAGGCCGTTTTCAACAGCATTTATGTCCAATCACCCTCACAGTTCACAAACTCCTGGGACCTGGGTGAATCAACCCAGCTATGCGGTAGGACTGAAAACAGTGTGGAAAGAGGAGCCATTGCTAATCATGATTTCAAAGGTCGTTTTGTTTGTATTGTTGGGTGTTTTACGCCGTTTTCAACATCGTATATGTCAAATCACCCGCACCGTTCACATACTCATGCGTCCTGGGTGATTCAACTGAACACACTGTGACAAAGGGAGCAATTGCCCGCCCTGTTTTCAGAAGTCATTTTGTTTGTATTGTTGGGTGTTTTAGGCCGTTTTCAACATCATTCCAGTCATACCACCCAGTCAGTTCACACACTCGTGATCCCTGGGTGAATCATCCCAGCTATGCAATAGACCTGAACACATTGTGACAAAAGAAGCAATTGCCCGTTATGCTTTAAAATGTCGGTTTGTTTGCATGGTAGGGGTTTTGATCTTGGAAGCGAGTTGTTGCATGACTAAATAAGTGTGGAAACTGGCGTAAAATATATGCATGTAGGAAAGGGTTAAAATGTGTTCACTGGTCTTCGCACCTCTGCAGGCCAAATCCCTTTCGGCGGTACAGTGAACGATTTTCCCATAACCCCGTTCCCACATGCATAAACTCCCTATAAATGAACTATCGAAAACATTGTGATAAAAACAGCCATTGCTCACCATGTTTTCAAAGGTCGTTTTGCTTGCATTGTTGGTGTTTTAAGCCGTTTTCAACAGCATTTATGTCCAATCACCCTCACAGTTCACATACTCATGCGTCCTGGGTGAATCAACCCAACTATGCGATAGGACTGAAAACAGTGTGGTAAGAGGAGCCATTGCCGATCGTGCTTTCAAGGGTCGTTTTGATTGCGTTGTTGGTTGTTTTAAGGCCGTTTACAACAGCATTTATGTTAAATACCCCGCACACACACACACGAATCAACCCATCTACGCGATAGGACTGAACACAGTCTGGTATAAGGAACCATTGCTCATCATGTTTTCAAAGGTCGTTTTGAGTGCACTGTACGGAGTTTTAGGCCGTTTTCAACAGCATTTATGTGGAATCAACCCCCTCCCTCACAGTGCGCAAACTCATGGGACCTGGGTAAATCAACCCAGCTATGCGATAGGACTGAACACAGTCTGGTATAAGGAACCATTGCTCATCATGTTTTCAAAGGTCGTTTTGAGTGCACTGTACGGAGTCTTAGGCCGTTTTCAACAGCATTTATGTCCAATCACCCCCTCACAGTTCACAAACTCATGGTACCTGGGTGAATCAAGCCAACTATGCAATAGGACTGAACACAGTGTGGTAAGAGGAGCCATTTGCTCATCATGTTTTCAAAGGTCAATGTGATTGCATTGTTGGGGTTTATAGGCCTTTTTCTACAGCATTTATGTCCAATCACCCCCTCACAGTTCGCAAACTCATGGGACCTGGGTGAAACAACCCGGCTATGCGTTAGGACTGAACACAGTGTGGAAAGAGGAGCCATTGCTAATCATGATTTCAAAGGTCGTTTTGTTTGTATTTTTGGGTGTTCTACGCCGTTTCCAACATCATATATGTCAAATCACCCCCTCACAGTTCACAAACTCATGGGACCTGGGTGAATCAAGCCAACTATGCAATAGGACTGAAAACAGTGTGGTAAGAAGAGCCATTGCTCATCATGTTTTCAGAGGTCAATGTGATTGCATTGTCGGGGTTTATAGGCCGTTTTCAACAGCATTTATGTCCAATCACCCTCACAGTTCACAAACTCCTGGGACCTGGGTGAATCAACCCAGCTATGCGGTAGGACTGAAAACAGTGTGGAAAGAGGAGCCATTGCTAATCATGATTTCAAAGGTCGTTTTGTTTGTATTGTTGGGTGTTTTACGCCGTTTTCAACATCGTATATGTCAAATCACCCGCACCGTTCACATACTCATGCGTCCTGGGTGATTCAACTGAACACACTGTGACAAAGGGAGCAATTGCCCGCCCTGTTTTCAGAAGTCATTTTGTTTGTATTGTTGGGTGTTTTAGGCCGTTTTCAACATCATTCCAGTCATACCACCCAGTCAGTTCACACACTCGTGATCCCTGGGTGAATCATCCCAGCTATGCAATAGACCTGAACACATTGTGACAAAAGAAGCAATTGCCCGTTATGCTTTAAAATGTCGGTTTGTTTGCATGGTAGGGGTTTTGATCTTGGAAGCGAGTTGTTGCATGACTAAATAAGTGTGGAAACTGGCGTAAAATATATGCATGTAGGAAAGGGTTAAAATGTGTTCACTGGTCTTCGCACCTCTGCAGGCCAAATCCCTTTCGGCGGTACAGTGAACGATTTTCCCATAACCCCGTTCCCACATGCATAAACTCCCTATAAATGAACTATCGAAAACATTGTGATAAAAACAGCCATTGCTCACCATGTTTTCAAAGGTCGTTTTGCTTGCATTGTTGGTGTTTTAAGCCGTTTTCAACAGCATTTATGTCCAATCACCCTCACAGTTCACATACTCATGCGTCCTGGGTGAATCAACCCAACTATGCGATAGGACTGAAAACAGTGTGGTAAGAGGAGCCATTGCCGATCGTGCTTTCAAGGGTCGTTTTGATTGCGTTGTTGGTTGTTTTAAGGCCGTTTACAACAGCATTTATGTTAAATACCCCGCACACACACACACGTGCTTCCTAATCAACCCATCTACGCGATAGGACTGAACACAGTCTGGTATAAGGAACCATTGCTCATCATGTTTTCAAAGGTCGTTTTGAGTGCACTGTACGGAGTTTTAGGCCGTTTTCAACAGCATTTATGTGGAATCAACCCCCTCCCTCACAGTGCGCAAACTCATGGGACCTGGGTAAATCAACCCAGCTATGCGATAGGACTGAACACAGTCTGGTATAAGGAACCATTGCTCATCATGTTTTCAAAGGTCGTTTTGAGTGCACTGTACGGAGTCTTAGGCCGTTTTCAACAGCATTTATGTCCAATCACCCCCTCACAGTTCACAAACTCATGGTACCTGGGTGAATCAAGCCAACTATGCAATAGGACTGAACACAGTGTGGTAAGAGGAGCCATTTGCTCATCATGTTTTCAAAGGTCAATGTGATTGCATTGTTGGGGTTTATAGGCCTTTTTCTACAGCATTTATGTCCAATCACCCCCTCACAGTTCGCAAACTCATGGGACCTGGGTGAAACAACCCGGCTATGCGTTAGGACTGAACACAGTGTGGAAAGAGGAGCCATTGCTAATCATGATTTCAAAGGTCGTTTTGTTTGTATTTTTGGGTGTTCTACGCCGTTTCCAACATCATATATGTCAAATCACCCCCTCACAGTTCACAAACTCATGGGACCTGGGTGAATCAAGCCAACTATGCAATAGGACTGAAAACAGTGTGGTAAGAAGAGCCATTGCTCATCATGTTTTCAGAGGTCAATGTGATTGCATTGTCGGGGTTTATAGGCCGTTTTCAACAGCATTTATGTCCAATCACCCTCACAGTTCACAAACTCCTGGGACCTGGGTGAATCAACCCAGCTATGCGGTAGGACTGAAAACAGTGTGGAAAGAGGAGCCATTGCTAATCATGATTTCAAAGGTCGTTTTGTTTGTATTGTTGGGTGTTTTACGCCGTTTTCAACATCGTATATGTCAAATCACCCGCACCGTTCACATACTCATGCGTCCTGGGTGATTCAACTGAACACACTGTGACAAAGGGAGCAATTGCCCGCCCTGTTTTCAGAAGTCATTTTGTTTGTATTGTTGGGTGTTTTAGGCCGTTTTCAACATCATTCCAGTCATACCACCCAGTCAGTTCACACACTCGTGATCCCTGGGTGAATCATCCCAGCTATGCAATAGACCTGAACACATTGTGACAAAAGAAGCAATTGCCCGTTATGCTTTAAAATGTCGGTTTGTTTGCATGGTAGGGGTTTTGATCTTGGAAGCGAGTTGTTGCATGACTAAATAAGTGTGGAAACTGGCGTAAAATATATGCATGTAGGAAATGGTTAAAATGTGTTCACTGGTCTTCGCACCTCTGCAGGCCAAATCCCTTTCGGCGGTACAGTGAACGATTTTCCCATAACCCCGTTCCCACATGCATAAACTCCCTATAAATGAACTATCGAAAACATTGTGATAAAAACAGCCATTGCTCACCATGTTTTCAAAGGTCGTTTTGCTTGCATTGTTGGTGTTTTAAGCCGTTTTCAACAGCATTTATGTCCAATCACCCTCACAGTTCACATACTCATGCGTCCTGGGTGAATCAACCCAACTATGCGATAGGACTGAAAACAGTGTGGTAAGAGGAGCCATTGCCGATCGTGCTTTCAAGGGTCGTTTTGATTGCGTTGTTGGTTGTTTTAAGGCCGTTTACAACAGCATTTATGTTAAATACCCCGCACACACACACACACGAATCAAC